>SMJT01000001.1:1197206-1460143 GCA_004349715.1 Crucihimalaya himalaica
TTCATGGATGCATTTTCTGGTTATAACCAGATCCTTATGCACAAAGACGATCGCGAGAAGACGGCATTTATAAAAGACAGAGGTACTTAATGCTATAAAGTCATGCCGTTCGGACTCAAAAACGCAGGAGCAACGTATCAACGCCTAGTAAACCAGATGTTCGCTAGTCAGCTCGGAAAAACCATGGAAGTTTATATCGATGACATGCTCGTCAAATCACCCCGCTTAGAAGACCACATCAGCCACCTGCGAGAGTGTTTCGCTGTCCTCAACAAATACAACATGAAGCTAAATCCAGCCAAGTGTACATTCAGAGTAACATCAGGCGAGTTCCTCGGATATCTCGTTACTAAAAGGGGCATCGAAGCCAACCCAAAGCAAATAACAGCAATAATCGACCTCCCCTCTCCAAAAAACACTCGCGAGGTTCAAAAGCTTACGGAACGTATTGCGGCATTAAATCGTTTCATATCAAGATTAACCGATAAATATCTTCCATTTTATCAGTTGCTACGTTCAAACAAACAATTCGAGTGGAATGATAGATGTGAAGCCGCCTTCAAAGAGCTCAAACAATATCTTTCAACTCCGCCGGTATTAGCAAAACCAGACAAAGGTGAAACGCTATATCTTTACATCTCCGTCTCCAGCTCAGCTGTTAGTGGCGTGCTCGTCAAAGAAGACCGATGAGAGCAACGACTGATATTCTATGTGAGCAAAACACTCGATAGAGCTGAACTACGATACCCGACCCTGGAGAAACTCGCCTTCGCAGTTGTTATATCCGCACGAAAGCTACGCCCCTACTTCCAGTCACACACCATTGCGGTCCTAACAAACCAACCGTTGCGGACAATTTTGCATAGTCCGAGCCAATCTGGAAGACTTGCTAAGTGGGCCATCGAACTAAGTGAGTATGATATCGAGTACAAAAATTGGACAAGCGCGAAGTCTCAGGTCCTGGCTGATTTCCTCGTCGAACTCTCTCCTGAACTCTCCCAAAACATCCCGACAATGGAAAAATGGGTTTTGCACGTAGATGGAGCATCTTCGAAACTAGGCTCTGGAATTGGCATACGATTACAATCACCAACCGGAGAAGTACTTGAACAGTCCTTCCGCTTAGCCTTCCCGGCGTCAAACAACGAGGCTGAGTACGAAGCACTCATCGCCGGGTTACGTCTTGCTAAAGGAATCGGAGCAAAACGAATTCAAGCATACTGTGACTCCCAACTTGTTGCAAATCAGTTCAGCGGAGACTACGAGACAAAGAACGAACTAATGGATTCTTACCTTAGGATAGTCCGCGAACTGTCAATACACTTTGAGTTCTTCGAGCTCGAGAAGATCCCAAGAAGTGACAATGCGCCTGTGGATGCATTAGCCACACTGGCGTCAACTTCAGATCCCGACCTTCGTCGTGTCATACCAGTTGAGAGCATCGAAAAGCCAAGTATTGACGTCACTGAACCACCCATAATCAAGCCACCTGCAAGAACATTCGTTGTTTCTGATGATACTTTCGATGATAAAGATCTAACTTCAACAGATAACTGGATTAACGAGATCCGCAATTATATCGTTGAAGGCAAAGTACCCCCAGACAAATGGGCAGCACGACGTTTGCGAACTCGAAGTGCCTACTATACGCTTGTAGAAGATAGTCTATTTCGAAGGAGCGCTACGGGAGTTTTACTCGCTTGCATACAAGGCGACGAAACAATCCAAGTCATGAGAGAAGTACACGAAGGCGCCGGAGGCAACCACTCAGGAGGCCGAACTCTAGCACTCAAAATTCGAAAACACGGCCACTACTGGCCGACCATGATCTCAGATTGTGACAAGTTTGTCGCTCATTGCGAGAAGTGCCAACGCCATGCTCCTATAATCCATAGGCCAACTGAAATTCTCTCAACTGCTACGGCACCGTATCCTTTCATGAGGTGGGCGATGGACATTGTCGGACCACTTCCGACATCTCGGCAAAAAAAGTATATCCTCTTAATGACGGATTACTTTACTAAGTGGGTCGAAGCTGAAGCGTACGCTCAAGTTCGGTCTAACGAAGTACAAAAATTTGTATGGAAAAACATAATATGTAGGCACGGGCTCTCCTTCGAAATTGTCACCGACAACGGCACCCAATTTACATCACTCCAGTTTGAGTTATTCTGCGCTCGTTGGAAAATTCACCTAAGTAAATCAACGCCACGTTATCCTCAAGGCAACGGCCAAGCCGAGGCAACCAACAAAACCATTATCGATGGACTTAAGAAACGAATGGAAGAAAAGAAGGGAGCATGGGCCGACGAATTAGATGGTGTTCTTTGGTCGCACAGAACTACCCCACATCGAGCAACTGGACGAACACCATTCTCTCTAGCTTACGGCTTAGAAGCAATGGCTCCGTCGAAAGTTGGTATCCCAACAATCCGTCGATCAATGCTCGTCCACAATCCAGAGCTCAACGATCAACTCCTCCTTGAGAATCTTGATACTATATAAGAAAAACGAGATAAATCCCTGCTCCGAATCCAAAGCTATCAAAACGCCACAGCCAAACTCTACAACAAGAAAGTGCGGAGCAGACACTTCACCGAAGGAGATCTTGTTTTAAGGAAAGTCTTCGAGAACACTGCCAAAGCAAACGCTGGAAAGATGGGGGCTCGATGGGAAGGATCATACATCATTACGAAGATCGTCAAACCCGTCGTCTACGAACTTTCAACAATGCGAGGAACACCGATCCCCCGCTCGTGGAACTCCCTCCATTTAAAGGGATATTACTACTGAGGCCCAAAGCTCAAAGACAAAAATCACCGAAACGGCCCGGCAACGCGAATGAAGAACGACGAAATAAAAAAAAAAAACAAAAAGCAAAAAAAAAAAAAAAAAAAAAAAAAAAAAAAAAAAAAAAAAAAAAAAAAAAAAAAAAAAAAAAAAAACTGACTCGCTAGCCGAGCCTCTTCTTTGTAACACGAACTACGGTTGGCTTGATCCCTGCAAAGGGTACGTAGGCAGCCTCTCACGAGGCAAAGCTATATTAAAAAAAAAAAAAAATTATATATATATATTTTCACTCGTTTGCTCGAAACATTCGCAAGAGTTAAATAACTCACTTGCTCGAAACCTTCGCAAACTCAGCTCTTGCTATTTTACATTGTCTCCCTGGCCAGTTGACGATTTTATACGCGTTCCCACATGCATGCAGTGGTGCTTGTTGAGCGAAGGTGAAAACCCCGTTACGCTGAGCGAACTTAACCCAGCCGCGTTGAACGGATATATAAACCCTGTCTCGATCAAAATAATCCACGTCTTTATTTAAGTAAGCTAAAAACTTACACTTAAGGACTTAAAGCCGAGTCCGTCTCGCAAATAGCTGACAGGCGGCCGGACAATATAAGCCGAGCTCCGGCTTGCACGTTCGCGACAATCCTAAAGCACCTACAGGGTAAGCCGGGCAACACGCTTGCACCTAAGTATAGCAAGCCCGTCTTGCATACTTGTTACATATCAAACTCTGATTTTTGGTTCAAGTACATACAGGATAAGTCAAGAGACGTCTTGCACCATAATATGCTTCAAAAACAAGTTTAAACGCCAAGGAAAACCTCGCAGGACCTTGTCCATTAGCCGAGGAAAACCTTGCACGAAGAAACAAAGCCGAGTTTCGGCTCGCATGAAAACATATCTGAACTAAGACCGGTCTTACATCCTGAAGAAATCTTGCTGACTCATGCTCGCGAAACCCGAGCTAAACCTCTCAAAAGCCGAGCACAGCCTCGCACTTATTCAAAAACCGAGCTCAATTGCATAATCAGAAAAAAAAAAAAAAAAAAATGGAAGACAATCTAGAGTGTAAAGAATTCTGAATTCAACGATGAAAGGTTCGAACAATTTAAGAAGAGATCCGAAACATCGACGTGAGAAAAAGTCCGAAACGCCAACTTCTAATCTTAAATGACAAAAAAAAAAGAAGAGAAAAACAACTATCAAAGGCTCTAGCTATTGGAACGACGGCAACCAGGTCCATCCTTGACACGACCAGACGGTTCCGCAGACCGCAAGGCACCCGTCGAAGAAACGTGACCAAGAGGCGTAGGCTCCTTGAGATCATACGCCATCAAATCAACGATACTCATCTTGGTAATCTTATTCTCCCACAACTTCTTGTCCGCCTCCAACTTCTGAAGCTTCTCTTCGGGAACAACGACCTCCTGCTTGATCAACTCACGAAGGCAGTCCAGTGTTCCCGAAATCTGGCTTAGAGTTAAAAGAGGGACTTTTACAGCATCATTATCTATAACATACTTCCTTAACCTCTCGACGCGAGCACGGTACACACCCAACTCACGGGTTCTTCCTTTCTCTGATGTGATAGCCGCGTCCCGAGCTTTTCTCAACCTCATCATCTCGGAGTCATGCTTCTTATGCAGTGCCGCTAACTTTGCCTCAAATTCACCAAGTGAAATCGTTAGTAACGAGACCTCCTCACCCAGAGTAGCCGCCTTCTCCTTTTCGGCTGAAAGTTCTGCAGACAAAGCCTCTTTGGCTGAATCAGAGCGCGCATCTGGCTCTTCAGGACTGCAACGGCGCTCATACAAAGCAGCAAGGCGATTCGTCGCAGAGATAGTCTGAAAAATAACTAAGTAAATTCACAAAGCCTCACAGACCAAGAGTAATAAAAACAAGAAGAAATCATCAGGCAAAAATAACAAACCTGGCACAACCGCTGAGCCCAATCTCGGTATGCGTCAGCCTCCACAAGATTTTTCGGGAGAGGAGGATCAGTGGGAACTCCTCGAATTGGGCGAACAAAATCATAACAAGCCCCGGGATCGTCGACGAGAGGCGTGTCACGAGATCTATAGCAAAACACAAAGCCATGAACGGGGGAGCCATGCACAGGGACCTAGTCCTCTTGCCGAAACTTCTTGGCATCAGCCGCATTACGATCCGGTGTCTCACCACGCAGCGGCCTTTTCCCTGCACAAGTTAGGCCTTCCTCGGCTTCCTCACCGGTCACCCCCGAAGTCCTAACATCCCTTGCTGCAACAGCTGGCGCCTTCCTTCCACGAGCTGGCGCAAGTTCCGCAACCTCCACAGCTCCGTCACAAGGATCACTTGCAACTGCTGCCGGAGACAGCCCAGTGATGCCCCGAGAAGCACCTTCAGTCTGCGAGCCAGGCAAATCACGACTTTTCCTTTGCTCATCGGCATATCTCGGAAGCTGGCAAGAAACTTTTCCCATCCTTGCTTTAAACGGCAAATCTAGAAAAAACAACCCAAAATGAGAGTAAGGAAGCAGCCCGCGAAGTGTGTCAAGATAACTAAAAAAGAATAGATGTACCAAAGTAGACGGAATCCTGTTGAGCGAGAACACTAAGTACGTCAGGCCACCACAAAGTGCCTCTCTGCCGAATCTTCTTGACGTTCTCGAAATTATTGTCCGAATATTTACGCAAGCAGACATGTGAAACTGCAAAACATGGAAACAAAAATGTTAAAAGCTGATACTGGTGCATAAAGCTCATGGCAAAGCAATAAAAAGTCTACCAGGGCACATATTCCATTCAGCCCTATATGTCATATCGGGTCTCTCTACAGACAGCTCACTAATTTTGACAAAGAAATAACGACGCTGCCAATCCCGAATTCTTAACCAAGCACCAGCAACAATCTTTATGGATGGCTTAGAGCTGGCATAAAAAAAACCAAGACTTTCTTTCACTCCCCGGAAGATAGTCGTGTCCTCTAGGAAGTTGACGTCGATATCTGCACCAATGTCAGCAGTCAGAATGGTAAGGCTAACCGCATTACGAACTGCGGTAACAGTAAGCTGCGAGATTGCAATCTTCCGACGAAGACAATACCGCATCAAAAAATCGGGGAGTGGGAAGCGAAGCCCACACTCAGTAAAAAACGACTCATACAGACATATGTACCCCTTCGGCGGAGTCCAAGGGCGACGGTCCCTCTTAGGAACCATAAACTCAAGCCCGTCTGGCGCACCGCTTCGAGAAAACACATCTTCTAGTGACTCTGGGGAAACTTTCGATGGTCCACAGCCCGGCGGAAAGGAAAACCTAGCAGATTCTACCCGAAGTCCAAGAACGATTCCCCGATTCTCGATAAAGCCGCTAGCCACCGTTTCATCCACTCCCCCCACCAAAGAACCAGCTACTGCATGCGTGGAATTTGACGACTCGCTGTCACGACTCTCTAACTCGCCGTCACGACTATCTGACTCGCCGTCACGACTCTCTGACTCGTTGCCACGACTCTCTGACTCGTTGTCACGACTCTCTGACTCACTATCACGACTCTCAGACTCGCCGCCACAACTCTCCGATACATCATAATACTCCAGACCGCTCACGAGAGGCTCGTCGCTCAAATAATATGGAAAACTCGCCATCATAAACACCGACACACCTTGCTGAGCTCCACGTTGCGCTGCACCGAATCGCTGTGTCACCGAGTCGCCGGGTCACCAAATCGCCGAGTCGCCGGGTCACCGTGTCACCGAATCGTCGAGTAACTGAGTGGCTGAGTCGCCGAATCGCCGAGTCGCCGGGTCACCGTGTCACCGAATCGTCGAGTCACTGAGTGGTTGAGTCGCCGAATCACCGTGTCACCGAATCGTCGAGTCACTGAGTCGCTGAGTCGCCGAATCACCGAGTCGCCGAGTCGCCGCGTCACTAAGAACCAGTCACCAAACTCTAACTACTCCCCAAAATTCAATCCTCTCGATTAACTCAAATCAGCGAGAAATAAAAGGAGAAGAAAAATACCTACTCTTTCTTTCTTCCTCCCAAATCTGTAAAAAAAAAAAAAAAAGCGACGGCGCACGCCAAAAAAAAAGAAAAAAAAAAAAGAAAAGAAGAACGAAAAACGAAAAAAAAGAGAAAAAGGAGAAAGCTACGGGACAAGAAGAAAAATGACAAAGAGGACCAATACCCTTTTGTGATCTTTATTTTCTCTTTTCTTTGGAATGTGAAGAATTACCAAAGTGAGAAGTAATATTTATAAGGATGCCTAAGGAGAGTTTTTGGATTATCTGCAGAAAATATTCCCTGAAGATAATTTCTGAAGATAAATCCAGAAGATTCAAGATAATCTCTGAAGATAAACCTAGAAGATTCAAGATAATCTCTGAAGATAAACGTAGAAGATTCAAAATAATCTCTGAAGATAAACCCAGAAGATTCACAAAATATTTTTGGATATACACGGAAGATTTTTAGATTTTTAGAAGCTTCTAGAAGATTTGCAGAAGTCTCATATTGGGCCGGCCCGATATATTTAAAGCACTCATCCGCCGTTCTCGAGCACGCTCTTGCCCACCGGACCAAAGGGGGGGGGGCTACTGATGGATATGGGCTTAATCTCTTAGCCCACTTTTCAACCCAACAAAGAAGAAGAAGTCATAAAATGCTTGGCCCGACTATTTAAGCCCAAAAGGACAAAAAGGGAATTTGCGCAAGGAAAACCCTAGGCCACTTCTCCCTATAAATATATGGGCTTAATTCCATCCCCGACCAACATTATGTTATCGATATTGAGACGTACGTTTATGTTTTCTTGATATATCCCTCTCTTAATGTTTATAATGAACCTCCCTGTTGTCACCTTTCTCCGTCCAGCTAAGTCAATAGTCGCTTGTACCGTCTTGAAATGTCCCGATCCGTCTTTGGCTACCACGATGTTGGCACGCACCGATTGCAGTTGGAGAAGTCTCCTCTCTTTACCGGGAACCCACGTCGGTTAACCCCTCGAAACATCAGTGGTGTTGTTGCTTTTTCCGGCAGTCAAGAGGGCTCCGTTGACGGCTAAGCAGTTGCTGATGAGGTGGGAGATTTTTGTGTTTGAAACAATGGGTGTGATGAAATCTGAGACGTTGAGATCGGAGGAGCCGCGTTGGTAAGTCTCGGTGTTTGTAAGCGCGGTGCTCAGCCACGTCTGAGCGTCAAAGTCGGTACACCGTTTCCCGAAACTTGAAGACACGCCCTGCAGCGTGCGGTTTAGCTGCATGACACTGTCTCCGTGGAGGTCAAGGCAATTCGAAAATACGTCAATTTGTGCAGTTCTTGCTGGAATTAGTCTATTTGTGCCGAGCGGATACGGCCCGATCCATGGCTGCTTCTACGAGTGGTACTCGGAACTCGGATATTTGTGTAGCTGTCGAAAACCGCTATGTTTCATGAAGTACCGTTGGCATGGAGCTTTGTCGTACCACCGGTCAATGCCGGTGGAATTGCCGTCCGCCACGGTGGTGAGAGTTTGGAGGCAGTGTTGAGATTAAGGATCTTAGAACCTGAAAAGTTGTAAGCTTTAAGTGTTAAAAGATCTCTCTTCCTCTCAGTTTTGTAAACTCTCGTGTGAATGCTTAAAAAAGATTAAAGATAAGAACTGAAATGTAAAGGACACAGAGAATTAACGTGTTCAGATCCTTTGAAATAGGATCCTACGTCTCGCCGGAGAAGTCTCCGGAAAATCTACTAAGAAACTTCAGCTCAAACCGAGCTCTTAATCTCTGTTTACAATTCTCTCTTCTTACTTGTTTTTCTCACACACACACTGCTTTACAGACATAGATACATATCTCATGGAGGAGGAAAGAAAAAGTAGGGCAGAGTTGACTTATCTCTGATTTTGATCCTAGGTTTCAATTTGACCTCAAACTCCAACATTCTCAGATGACGGCGGCGAAATTGCAGGCATGCGTGCTTTGCCATCAACAGAGACGACATCTCGAGTGTGCCCCTCTAAAGTTTGTGTACTTTCTGTCTTGTGTGTGCTGATGCATAGAGACGTCGTAGAAGTCGATAAGTTTCATCTTTCCCCCTTTTGAAACCTTCTGTTTTAGGCTGAGGCTTCTGATATTTTTTTAAAGATGAAAGGCTCTTCCTGAGAACAAGTCTTTAGTTTTACTCTTTGACTTTGACTCAGCTTCTTCCCACGTAAACAACTTTAGAATTAAGACTAATCTTCCACATGCAAAGTAGTAATAGTAAAAGTAAATGTAGAGATAGAATAGAGATTTTGTGCATCATCGTATTATGTTGCTTTGCTAACTGATGTGGTTTCGTATGAGAAGGTGGAACTGAATGTAGCTCAAACTAAAATGTTAGAGACTAGAGAGTGAGAATATGACTCCAATGTAACTTAAATTTATATATATCGTGGTAGTATTAACATTAAAGCAGAACAAGCAAACAAAATTTAACCAACAAAAATATAGATAGTGTGAGGTCATGAGTGAGGTCGACTTAGCTCGATGGCTCTTTTCTTATTGCGTGAACGAATCGATCATTTTGTTTTAACTACAAAGATATTATATCAGGGTGGTTTTGAGGAGGTATTAATACTTTTAAAAAACGTTTCGACTCTTTTACTTATAGCCGGTCCTAAGATATTGGGGGCCAAGCAAAATTGTGTTACTACTATTTTTTTATGTGTTCCTAAGATAGTTTTTGTTTTTTAAATGAGAGTGAATGTTAAAGTTTCATAAATTTGGAGCCTATTTGTGCAACAAAAATTAATTTGGGAACCTAATTTTATAACTGATGGACTTAGAGCATATGCATCGGTTAGAACTTAGAACTTCAATTTGGGGTTCTTACAATTTAATTAAATAATTAAAATTTAGTTTAAAAATTAAATTTAACCAATTACATAAATACACATGGTTTATGGAGTTTTTTTATTGAGAAACTTGGAGATCTTATTAGAGAAACTTGGGGTTGTTAAGTAGATACTATTTTCCTTCTCTCAAATACTGTTTATATTTTTTTCATTATTTTAGTTAAGAAACTCTCTAAGATCCTCACCAATGGAGATGCACATAGGCTCCGAATGGTAACCATCTCGCCCCACACTGCACATATATATATACGTATATATATCTTCAAAAAATATATATATATATATATATATATATATTTATACGTTTTTGCTATTATTTGAACTGCACCGCACTTCTGTCACAGTTGTTCCGTACGTTACCATTCGGAACTTTAGTTCAAATCTTGTATGTTATTATATTTGGATGAAGTAAATGCACTTTAAAATAAAACAGATTGGAGTGCCACAAGAAACTAATTCTTTTTTTGGGATTATTACAATTTCACCCTTGAACGATCTCAAAATGGCATTACGTATTGCGTATTAAATCTTGCGTTCTGAAAAATGGTCTTGTCATGAGATGGTTGTTGCCTTGTTGGACTAGCTAGCCTCCAACACTAAAATTCGAACTTTGTTCCAATTGGGCTATGTAATAGTGCAAGTAACATGGAATAAATCATGGACACAACATAGGAAGATGATGTCGACCGTGCTTGATTCAATTATAGGTATATGAGTCAGGGTTTAGGATGTTGAGATAAGAATTTGAAATTTCACGGTAATGGGTTAGAGATGAGAAAAATAACCATTGTAATGAGGTAGAAGAACATTTTTGCTATATGATAAACATGTAGAATTCTTAAAAAACTCGAGAAAGTTTCAAAATATTGAAAAACACTTAAGGTTTATCAGTTTCGACGAAGTTTAAGATGACGATTCATCGTTCTCTCATTACTTTAGGTTATTATGATATTTTTTGGTAGTTAAGTAATTGTGTTTGAGTTTCCACATTACAATTTAAGGTTTATTAGATTTCCTTATAATATGTCTCTTATGTATGAGCTACTGTACATTTATTAGTCGGGGTTCACCAATCTTTGAATAGGGTTCACTAATTCTTGAATAGAGTTTAGAGTTCTCTCGTTACGTTTTTATCATCACGTTAGCTACATAGTCAAGATTATATATGCAGTATTGACTTATCGTTTCTACGGATTTGGAGGTCTCAAACCATATTTAAAAATGTAACATTTTAAATTAACAAAAAAGAGTAAAACGTTATGAACGAAAAATTGAAAAACAAAACTACAAAAAGCATTGAAAATAGAAAAATTTCTAATAATTGAATAAGTATTAGTATTGGTATGAATAAAACCTTCGAAATTTGACCACTGACTAAGATAACTTTCCTCAAATGTAGTCTATAAATTTATTATATTTACTCTGGCCTAAGGCACTTAACTCTTTTTTATAACGGAAAAAACGTGGGTTCCCTCATTACAATTTAAGGTTGCCAAATCCTTAACTAGAATTTAGCTCTCTCTCTCGTTTAGATTACTATATCATCTCGTTATGTAGTTAAAACATGGTGTTTGAGCTTAATCATTACAATTTAGGGCTTACAATTACATGGATAATCACCCACAATTACATGGATAATCACCCACTATACATTAATTAGTCTAAGTTCATCAATCCTTGACTAGGGTTTGATTATCATGCTAAACGTCCCGTATATGTGAAATATTTTACATATTCTTTATCTCGTTCAAGAACAAGAGCAAAACCAGTATTGTTCACTGAGGAAACAATACTAGTAACACTCATTTTTGTTGTGTGAAAAGAAAGTGAATCAGTGGCGATAATTACTATTCAAATTCATCACTTATGACGTAGATAATGGAATTGAATGTAATTCAAACTCGCAATCGTGAAGCATTTTTCCTTTGGAAGATCTATATATATTGAGTAACTTTGGGGTTTTCTTCTTCTAATTGTTATATATATATATTTTTATTTTAACCCAAAAAAAAAAACATTGCAGTAAGCTAAAAGAAACTAGTTCTTAAACAATTATACTTTTTCTAACTTCTAATACCGATAGGTCCATCAGTAAACGATTGCAGCGACTATAGCTAGAAGAACGCCGTACGAGATCTTAGATTCTTGAAATAAATTTAAAATATACGACAACGATTAAATAACTTGTCTTTTTTCTTTATCCCACACAAACGGTTATTTTAGTCTGTAACGTATATCACATATGTATAACCTCGAACTGAATCGGATTGCGACACTGTTAAATTTTAAACTAGTATTATGCTTCTAGAAATTCTTGTCATTTTGCCAATATAAATTTAGGATTTTCAGAAATTATTTTCTACTATATGCATATTGAATAATTAAATAATCTCTGATTTATTATGAACATTCAACTTGTCGAGAAAGAAGGCATGTTCTTCTTCTCTAATTAAATACGTAGGAACAAAATGACACATGTGATCCCTCGAGTGTCCATGCACACACTCTCACGCAATCACCACATTTCCCGTACATCTCCCACCATGCTTTCTTGCTTATTTTTATTATGAAAATTCATCTTTCATTAATTTGTAAGATTATTGTAAACAACTGTTTCGTCACGAAAATATTTTTTATTTATCGAAAAGGTACTAATATGATCTATTATTTCTTAAAAACAGAAATTAATCTCTAATATAGAAATTAGTAAATCCCGATTGAACATGAGAAATTGTCGATTTGGTCAGCGAAGAATTAAAAGGAAAGACTTCAAAATTATTTCCTAATTTTTATCTCATTGTTTGTAGGATATGATCTGCTTACATGTATCATGTATGTATTACAATATACAATTATGATATGAAAGTCTTGTTAGACCGCAAAAATCTGGAGAACAAAACACGAATATAAAATCGAATAAAGAAAAAATCCGTAGAGGTAAGATATGAACTTTTTCCTTAATTCAAACAATCTCCCGCACTGTGGCGGTTTGTGAGATGATGAATCCTAGGATACAACTACGGTGAGACCGTTTTCGCAACACTCGAAAAACAGAATCTGCGAACTGAATATCTACGATATACTCTTGAGACAGACACTTACTTTGGTGTGGGAGAGAGTTTTTGTTGTTTTTCATTTTTTTCAGAACGATAGGAGAGGAAACGAATGAGAGAGTTTGTTTTTAAAAAACGTTGGGAAAGGTTTCGAAAAAACGAAACGTGCGAAGATTATGGAGCCATTAAGTGAGGCGCACGACCCGGAGAGAATCTCGCGGACCATTAAGGCTCGGTCAAAGCAATTAATCGCTTTTACTATGCAAAAATTCGATTCTAAATTGGTCAAATCTTTAAGCAAAGTTGCATAAAAATTTTCCCCAAAAATAAACCGGGCCCCGGGCCGCGCATGTGTGTTTTTGCATAATGGCCCTCCAACTCTAGCACCATGGTCTCCCCTTCCAATCTAGTTATTAAACACTCTCATAAGTGTAAAAACATATATACTAGAGGGAATTTTTCCACTCAACCAATGTGGGACTTTGTAATATAAAGTCTTTATAAGCTTTCAAGCTAACCACTTTGGAGTTCAATTTCTCATTCAATTTCACTTCAATTTTTTACATGTAACTACACTATGTTATAGTGCTCATTACGAGGAATCCAAAGACTCCGAGACCCGGTCATTCCGGTGACGGACCTCACCGGAAAAGCCGCCGGAAAGTTGGCCGAAGCCACTTGTCCAAAATTGAAGTTCCAACAATCCCCCACATGAATAGAATTGACTCTAAACATATGAAAAGGTTTTCTAACTTAATAACCTAAAACTTGACAAACTAGACAGACTCGACTTTCAAGAGTATATGCGAAAAATAACTGTGTCTGAGATGGTAGCAATGTTTCAGCCTTGAACCCCTCATTGTTAATATCTGTCGGCTTTACTTGGCCAGGTAGTGAACATGATGTCTTAAACCACCCGGATTTTTATGTAAACCGAGACAACCGGTATAACCCAACTTTTTTTTCTCGTAGAACCAAGTTCTCTATTGTGCTCATTTTGGCCTTGAACATTTCCTGGATTTCATGAGTAAACTTAGAGAATATAGTCTGACCTTCATTCTCCTAAAAACGGCCTCATTTCACACTCACTAGGTGATTTACCACTAGCTTTTGTTTTCAGAAGTCTCTTGTAAGAACTTCGCTGATATTTCAAAACTATGGACTCAAATCATTAAAAGCATTGCTTATCCTTTACACATACAAGAAGCACTGTTTATCATCCTGGGAACTGGGCTGTGTTTGACAGTGCTCCAGACATATTCTATTTGATTTAGTTTTCTCTTTGAACCTAAATCTTGGGATCTCCAGTCATATAGGTTGGGTTTCCATCAAACATCCTCTTAATTTATAGGCTTTAAACCCATTCCTCTTAATGATTTTACAACTTGATCTCAAGCTAAACCTTTGGTAAACGGATCCGCTAGGTTATCAGCTAATTTAATATAATCCAGTGTAATAACTCCACTAGAGATCAAGTATCTAATGGTTTTATGTCGTCTCCTGATGTGATGAGATTTACCATTATAGAGAGTATTCAGTGCTCGGGCTATAGCTGATTGACTATCACAGTGTATACGAAGTGCCGATACTAGTTTCTCCCACATTGGAATATCTTCCAAAAAACTTCGAAGCCATTTTGCTTCTTCTGTGGCTTTATCTAAAGCCTTAAACTCAGACTTCATGGTTGATCTTGCCAATAGAGTTTGTTTCGCAGATTTCCATGAGACCGCTGCACCTCCTAGAGTAAAGACGTATCCACTTGTGGATTTCAAGTTTTTGGAGTCAGATATCCAGTTAGCGTCACGGTATCCTTCCAAAATTGCAGGTTCTTTACCATAGTGCAGTCCATAACTTTTTGTGTATCTCAAGTAATTTAATACTCTAGTTATGGCTTTCCAGTGTTTATAACCTGGATTACTGGTGTAGTGACTTAGTACATTTACTGCGTGCGCTAAATCGGGTCTAGTACAGTTGGTTTGATACATCAGACTGCCAATCACCCGTGCATACTGTATCTGTGATACCGCTTCACCTGAATTTTTAGATAGGTGAAGTTGAGCATCCACATGAGTTTTTGCGGTCCCATTTGAATAGTTCTTAAATCTCTCAAGAATTTTTCCTGCATAATGAGGTTGTGACAGATTAATCCCGTCGGAAGTTCTAGTGATTTGAATTCCTAGAATGACATCTGCCAAACCCATGTCTTTCATATCAAATTGTATATGAAGCATGTTTTTGGTTTGCTAGATTATATCTTTATTACTGCCCATGATAAGCATATCATCAACATACAGACATAACAAAATCTACCCACTAGGAGTACTTTTGATATATATGCATTTGTCACATTCATTAATGCTGAATCCATTTGACATCATTACTCTGTCAAATTTTTCATGTCATTGTTTTGGAGCTTTTTTCGTTCATACAATGATTTTACAAGTCTACAGACTTTATTTTCTTGTCCTGGAACCACGAAACCTTCTGGTTGTTTCATATATATTTCCTCTTCTAAATCTCCATTTAGAAAAGCGGTTTTTACATCCATTTGATGTATTTCCAGGTCTCTTAACGCTGCAATTCCGATAAGCATTCTGATCGAAGTTATTCTCGTGACTGGAGAATAGGTGTCAAAGAAATCCTGACCATCTTTTTGCCGGAATCCTTGCACCACAAGTCTTGCCTTGTACTTATCAATTGAGTTATCGGTTTTCAATTTTGTTTTGAAAATCCATTTACACCCTAATGCTTTAAACCCTTCGGGTAGATCGGTTATTTCCCAAGTATGATTTTGCATTATGGAATCGATCTCACTATTCACAGCTTCCTTCCATAAAGGAGCGTCTGGTGTATTCATGGCTTCATTGTATGTTTTTGGTTCGTTCTCTGCGAGAAAAACCATCAAGAAATCTTTGCCAAATGTTTTTTCCTTACGTGCTCTTTTACTACGTCTAGGTTCGTCTTCTGCATCTTGTACAGAGATTCCTGACGTACTAGCAACGTCGGAAGAGGTGTTTACATCTCTTTCATCACGTGTTCTTTTAGAACTTTGTTTATCCTTAGAAGGAAATATGTGTTCAAAGAAAGACGCATTTCTTGATTCCATAATTGTATTTACCTGAATATCCGGGTTGTCTGATTTGTGTACCAGAAACCGGTAATCACTACTATTATGCGCATATCCGATAAAAATACAATCTACGGTTTTAGGTCCAATAGTGACCTTTTTAAGAGGCGGTACTGCTACTTTTGCTAGACACCCTCACACTTTCAGGTATTTGTACGAAGGTACTGTACCTTTCCAAAGTTCATGGGGCGTATTGCCGGTTACTTTGTGCGGTATTTTGTTGAGGATATGATTAGTGGTGAGTAACGCTTCCCCCCACAGATTCTGGGGTAGCCCAGATTCCTGCAACATAGCGTTCATCATTTCTTTCAGAGTTCGGTTTTTTCTTTCCGCAACTCCGTTAGATTCTGGTGAATAGGGAGCTGTTGTTTGGTTAATAATGCCATTTTCTTGACAAAATGCATTAAACGGACCGTCATATTCGCCTCCTCTATCACTTCTGACTATTTTTATAGTTTTCGAGAGTTGGTTTTCAACTTCGATTTTATATTCTTTGAATTTCTCCAAGACTTCATCTTTACTACGTAGTAAATATACATAGCAGTATTTTGTACAATCATCTATGAAAGTCACAAAATACTTTTTACCGCCTCTACTTTGAACATATTTTAAATCACACAAATCTGTGTGTATTAATGCGAGAGGTTTGGTTGTTCTTACAACACGAGGAGATGGGGTTTTTGTGAGTTTTGCTTGTACACGAATTTCACATTTTTCTTTGCTTATTTTGCATTTTGGGATTAGGTTCAAATTAATTAATCGTTGTATAGATTTATAATTTACATGTCCTAACTGTTCATGCCAAATGTTAAAAGACTCAACCAAATAAGCAACTGAATTTTTATTGATAGAAGCATTAGAGCTCGAAGCTACATCGGTTTTCTTAACAACATGTTGAACATTCATTTTGATAAGACCATCCTTAACAAATCCCCTACCAATAAACACCCCATTTTTCCTAATCACCAGCTTGTCTACCTCAAGGTTGGCTGCAAAACCGTGCTTGCTCAGCAGAGTCCCGGAGATCAGATTCTTCCTCATGTCTGGAACATGCTTCACGTTCGAGAGGGTGACAGCCATCCCAGAAGTCATCTTCAGGACCACCTTCCTGGTTCCCACAATCTTGGAGCGAGACACATTTCCCATCATCAGGCTCTCTTCAGATCTACACTTCTGATAAGTGTTGAAAGTGTCTCTGTCAATGCAGATGTGAGTAGTAGCACCTGTGTCATACCACCACTCCAAAGGGTTTTCGTCAGACATGACCATATTAGCCTCAGTGACCACCGCACACAGGTCTTCTTCGGTCAAAAAAGCCTGACTCTTGCTGCTTCTTGCCTTGTTGCGATAATCCGCGGATTTGTGACCAAGCTTGCCACAATAGTTGCACTTTCCAGTGAACCTTTTGCCTTCACCTTGCTTCTTGAAGGCGACGGAGGGTTGAGGCGCCATCTTGTTTGGCACGGCCTTGACAGGCACAACAGCTTTGTTGTTGTACACAATCTTGGTTATCCCCTTCTTCTTATATTCAACAACATTCGCGTCATGATCAATGGGGAAAGAGATCCCCAATCTCTTTTCGCGTTTAGTTGACTGGTTTTGAAGCCTAGCGATCAAGTTAAGCAAAGAGATGGACTTTTGCTTGAACTCGAGATAGGACTGGAAATCATTCCAACTCGGGGGTATCTTGTCGATGAAGACATTCACATAGAAGGTATCGCAGACCTTCATTCCTTCATCTGCTATCTTTTGCACGATCATCTGTAACTCATGAACCTGCTTCATGATGGGCCTCGAGTCCACCATTTGGTATCTGAGAAACTTCCTTGTGGCCGCTTTCCCCGTGCCTGCATTGTACGTTCTGTACTTCTTTTCCAGAGCTTGCCAGAGAGCTTTGGAAGTTGGAGTGTGGCGGTAAACCTTAAACAGTGGCTCCTCCAAACGGTTCTGAATATATCCCTTGCAGAGGAAATCCGAGTGGACCCACGCTTCAACGCTAGCCACCAGATGTAGATCTGTGTTGTCAGCAGCCAGAAACAGTTTTTCCTCCGTGAGGTATTTCTGGAAGTTCAACGTGCACAGGAAAAAATGCATTTTCTGCTGCCAGGAGTCAAAGTTCTTTCCGTCAAACTTCTTCCCGTCAAACTTCTCAGGCATCACCACCTGGGATGGCACATACTGGATCTGGACATCTGCAGGTTTTGGAGGAGCAAGTGGCTGACCATCTTGGGTTATCGGCTCACCATTCCCGTTAACCACGGTTGTCTCAGCCAGGTTGAATTCACCACTGGTAGACATTTTTCTGTAAAGAAAATAAATATGGTTAATAATTGGAATAATTATTTAATTCGTTCAATTAATTTAATAAATTAATTTACGAAATTAATATAAATTAATTCGAATAATTTGCACAATTAATATAAATAAATTTGCATAATTTGCATAATTTGCACAATTAATATAAATTAATTTGCAAAATTTAAATAAATTCGATAAATTAATTATAAGAATTTAAATAAATTCGTTTAATAAGTGATTTTAATTTTAGCGATTAAATCACTAAATTAAATCTGTGGAAATCGCCAAATGAGATTCCCAGAACCGCTTGTAACGTTTCGTGAAACTGTCAGAAAAGGCCTTCACGTAAACTGTTCGTTGATCCCGAAGATCAAACAATCAGAAATGGAGTATTTCGAGAAACTGTCAAAAGGCATTCGCGTAAATCACTTCCAAATCTTAGGTGTTGCAAATACCGTTTGGAAAACATTCTACATAATCGCTAAAGAGCGTTTGCAGACTCGTTTTGTATCGGTTTTGAAAAATTGTTCGCATTTTGTAAATCCGTTTAGAACTATAAGCAGAAAACAGATTTTTATTTGAATTAAGACTGTTAGACCGCCAAAATCTGGAGAACAAAACACGAATATAAAACCGAATAAAGGAAAAATCCGTAGAGGCAAGATATGATCTTTTTCCTTAATTCAAACAATCTCCCGCAGTATGGCGTTTTGTGAGATGATGAATCCCAGGATACAATTACGGTGAGACCGTTTTCGCAACACTCGAAAAACGGAATCTGCGAACTGAATATCTACGATATACTCTTGAAACAGACACTTACTTTGGTGTGGGAGAGAGTTTTTGTTGTTTTTCGTTTTTTTTCAGAACAATAGGAGAGGAAACGAATGAGAGAGTTTGCTTTAAAAAACGTTGGGAAAGGTTTCGAAAAAACGAAACGTGCGAAGATTGTGGAACCATTAAGTGAGGCGTATGACCCGGAGAGAATCTCACGGACCATTAAGGCTCGGTCAAAGCAATTAATCGCTTTTATTATGCAAAAATTCGATTCTAAGTTGGTCAAATCTTTAAGCAAAATTGCATAAAAATTTTCTCCAAAAATTTTCTCCCAGGCCGCGCGTGTGTGTGTTTTTGCATAATGGCCCTCCAACTCTAGCACCATGGTCTCCCCTTTCCATCTAGTTGTTGAACACTCTCATAAGTGTAACAACATATATACTAGAGGAAATTTTTCCACTCAACCAATGTGGGACTTTGTAATATAAAGTCTTTATAAGCTTTCAAGTTAACCACTTTGGAGTTCAATTTCTCATTCAATTTCACTTCAATTTTTACATGTAACTACACTATGTTATAGTGCTCATTATGAGGAATCCAAAGACTCCGAGACCCAGTCATTCCGATGACGGACCTCACCGAAAAAGCCGCCGGAATGTTAGCCGAAGCCACTTGTCCAAAATTGAAGTTCCAACAAGTCCAATGTTCGTTCTCATCAAAGATTTTTGAATACATCCTTTCATCTTGTTTTGTAGTCGTTCAAACTATTTTTAACAATTATCCTTTCACTTTGTTTTGTAGTCGTTCCAACTCTATTTGATAATTTTTTAGACTTCCAATTTATTTCACCAAAATTTTCATAATCGGTAGATTCAAAATGTGCTTAAATTTTAATCTTAGAAAATTGGATTTCACTTAATGTGATTTCGAATTTTTGTTTTTTTTTCCAATTTTCCAGAATAAAAGTAATCGACATCATATAATATGATAATGATAAATCATAGGTGTTAAAAAAAAATGGTATCCACAAACTAGCGGGAAAAATAATTTGAGGCTCGTTGATCACAATGGGCCATCAAATTTAGACCAATGGGCTTTTCTTTTTAGCTCTATTCCTATTTAGCCGAGTGAAATAGTGGAGATTAGTGTTTTTTTTTTTCTCGTAGCATCCAGTTATCTTCTGGTATAATTGGGTTAGCTTCCTAATTAGCTCGGTTTAGTTTGGATTTGGTACGGTTCAGCTCCGTTACAATGTTCAATCCAATCCAAAACTAACAAAAATCTAATAAAACTTCGTCGACGTTACTCTAACCTCACTTTCAATCTCCGATCGTCGCCAAACTTAGCTTACCAATTTCGCCGGAGAAGATGCAGAGGAAGCCGACGGCGGGAAGACCCAGTGGTACCGATGGATCCGATTTCTCATACCGCATGGTCGTTGACTCTCGTGAGTTTACAAAATCCCAAGTCTCCCTCTGTCTCCAGATCCTTAATCTCGATTTCTTCTTTATCCGTGAGCTTCGTTTTGTTTTAGGTTACACGAAGGTCACTAAAGAAAAATCTCGTCTCCGTCCTTTGATCTTTGTTCAGGTACTCTTGGATTTGGATTGATTGGTCTAGAATTCGATTTTATTAAATGCGTTGCAAATGTTACATACTTGAGCACTGAATTATCAAATTCATGTTTGTTATATCACTCTTAAAGTTTCTGAAGTAGTTTAATGTGATCAGGTTCTCACAATTGAGGAAGTTGAACAAATTGCAATTAGCTCAATCTCTGATTATTTGTCAGCTTTTCTAGCTTTATAACTCAAAAATAACCAAATCTTAGTTTAATGTCTAGCAAATTTTTAAAAGTTCTACATTCAGTTTTGATGTCATTGAGATTGTAGTGTTCTTGAAGTTGTTGTATCATTAGTTAAAATGCTGGATATTGTCTTCTCTTTTAGCTCAAATCTGTCAGGTTTTGGCTTTTGCAGGCTGTGATTTATTTAATCGGACTATCGTGTGCGTTTTTGACAACAACTAAAAAGGATGAGAGGAACACCCTTGCAATTGCAGCTGCTGCTGCTGGCTTTGTGTCTTCATTGATAGGAGATTTAGGTTAATCCTCTCTTCTTTGTTGTTATGCCGATTATGCATAACTTAAAGCATCCTTTTGTTTTGGTTTCTTTATATATGTTTGCTGTCTCTGTTAAAAAGGTTGCAGACGCAGCAGAGTAAACCTTTTGAGGCTCTACACGGCTGCATCTACCATTGTTATGGTTCTTTCGGTGTTTTGTGCTGTTAGGAGCAGATTAACAATGGAGGTAAATCCACTAAGTCAAACAAACTTTACTTCTATATACACTGCCATTTTTTACCTGCATCATTAGTCAATTAGCTGATAAGCTTTGATTAGTAAGAAATACATGTAAAAGATCCGATAATGATCCAAAGCAGAGAAGGATTTTACTTTCCTAGTCGGACAATGGGTGATTGTGGTATTAATGGTATCGTAGAAGATGATATTTAGCTTGTGATTTGATGCTATCACCTGACTCTCGATAAATGCTGTAGGAACGGAATAGCTCTGGAACAACAGCAAAGCTTGAGCTCGTAGGGTTCATTTCTGCTCAACTAGGTAAAACATCCAGAAGATTCTACTCAGTTCTTCATCAAGTACATCCCTATATTCGCGGGTTATAAATATTATGTTTTCTTGTGTCAAATGCAGGAGCAGTGGTGCAGATATTAGTGATCATCGTCACGGGTTCCCTTGTCAATAACATGTCTCCGCCTACGAAAGCAGCATAGGGAAACAGAGGAATCGGGGTACTGTCGTGTGTGATTCTCCTGCATGAAGAAATTTGAAGTTTTGAACCGTTTAGTATTCTCCACCAAATGAATAGTTGTATAACCTTTTCAATTAACCATCCAAAACACAATTTTTGATAGAGCGATGCGCCATACAATTAAGCCCCTTCACTAGCTCGTCAAAATACAATATACTTAAGAGATTATGTAGAGTCTAACTGTTGACATAAGACGGTAAAAAAAAGATTAGCGGTAAGAGAATACTTTTAAGATATTTGTACATTGTCATAAGTGATAATAGAGAATGGTTAGAGATTGGTAACAGCAGAACCGATATGGCGATAGACCTCTCGGTAAGAGGTTTCCAATCACATTCGTAAGGTTATAAAAATGATAGAAAGAACATTCGGTCATATGGTGTCGTTACAAGAGAGTGCTTCCGACCACTTACAATCTACGAATCCAAATGCAGCAGCAAATCGGTAAACTTCAAATGTTATAATAAAATGCCAAAAGATGTTTCTACGTTCATAAGTATATACAGTAATAGTTTCGCTGGGGATATAAGGTTTTACAGGGTTGATTACGATTACGTTTTCGATTGATTGTTTATGTTTGTATTTGTGTTTCAATGAAATTACAATTTTTAGTGTTTTAATCAAACAATATGTGTAGATTATTTATGTAAGAGTCAAACGCAAACAAAGGAATAAGATTTGTTTGCATTGGACATTTGTATCTATATTTTGCAAAAGATTGTATAGAATATTAGATTAAAAAAAAATGTTCTAAATGTGTATATCTTTATAAACCTCACTTAATAACAAAAGCAAACGAAAAAACTTTGCGTTTTGAAATTAACTGAAATGTAAGTCTTGTTTCTTACTAACATCAAAATTATATTTTCTTAGACGTGTTTTCCATAAAATAAAGTAAAATCAACATAGTTACAAACAAAATGGCTTACATAGTTTAGGAATTTAATCTTATCCCTTATCTAAGTTTCTTGACCACAATGTTCTCTTAATCAAAGGTGGGTTTACAGTGATTATCCAATAGTTACGTTCTCTTGCTTAACAATTCAATTGACATATATAAAATGATAAAATAATTCGTCGGCCGGTACTTACGGGACAATATTAATGCTATAATTAAAGAATGATGAGACAGTGATGAGAGACAGAGAGAGTGTTGTATGAGATGAGACTCACGGTCATGTTGTTTTCCAGCCAAGAACACCTAGTGGCCCATGTTAATGTCCTCTTCCCATTTTTCATTTTATTGATGTACGTTCAATATTCTTGAAATGTTAGTATTATTGTTTTCTGTGATATATAATCAGGGTTCCTATGTGCAAGCCGTACTTATCACATGTTCATAATTTGGTTGCTATGTGAATATTATTGCGACGTTCTATAATTGTATATATAGTATCCTTATCATACATATTAGAAAACATTTACATAATCAGGGTTCCTATGTGCATTTACATTAACATAGAACATTAGAAAACACTCTGTTCATGTTCAATGGACCCGGGTCACCCGCCTCACATAGTTAGGAGTTTGTATTTGAACCTTTTTTTTTTTTACTTATCTCATACATATTGAATTCCAAACAAATTAGAACCAGGTGCATAGTCCCTATTAAAATTATCAAAGACTCGTTATATATAAGATATGGCTTATTAAGGCTTCAAAACCTAAATAATTTGTAAAATGTCAACCTATACAAAAGTTATGTATATGTAATGCGTGACAGACCAATTTGCAAATAATTAATTCTTTGAAAAATTAGAAAATCGATTAGGAATGTGTTATTCCTCCAAAAGAGGAGATCTAATCCATGTTCATCTCATCACGTGTCATGTACCTCACATTTACTTAGGCTTAAATAGCGGGAATAAACTTGTAATAATTTTCTAGTTTTATTTGAAGGAGTTTAAGACTTCCTATAATTATTTATAAATTTATATTCTCTTTTCACCATATACATTATTTCGGAAATTAGTATTGATTATTTATTTCTTTTGATCTTTTCACACATAAAGGAAGTGTCTCGTTGAACAAATAAAACAATCACGAATGATCATAGTTGCTAAAAATACATGTCGTTAAAACATGGTTGTTTTTTTTAAGATGCACAACTGAAAAATCCAATATAAATAGCCCGACTGATTATTTTATTTTATTCAGATATGCATATATATAATTTAGTGTCAATTTTCAAAAACAAAATCTTGTAAAGTTAACACATCATATTATTTCTTATAACAAAGTTCACTGGATATACAAATAGTTTTGAGTTAAAACCTAACTGAATTAGTTTATAGTAGCAAATTAAAATGATGAAAACTATACTGTATTCATTATATAATTAACAATTAGATGAACCCGAAAGGAGTTAATGTCTTAATGAGATCGTTAGTCTCTAGCAGACTCAAGATGAAGAAGTCAAATATTATCAATGAATGTGGATATTATAATAATCTGGCCTTATATTATTAGTGGCCTTGTTGAGTACACATTAATTAACCATAGCAAAAGAAGCATAATCACTACGGATACGGAATCATATTTACTGTTGTATAAAAAAAATAGCATTCGTATTGGGAATATCTATTTCGAACAGTTGAGAGTTGACCATTATATATTATACGACTTCTTGATCATTTTGAAAAATAAGTTATGTACACATACACATATATATAAAGAAACTTGATACATCGAGATCGATATAATTAATTAACCATATTCTTACGTTTAAAAAAGAGGAAGAGATCTATCTATCTATTTAGCTCTTTCATTCAATTTAAAAACAAAAATGTGCATGTGTGTTGTATGTATATAATACACATAACATACAACATAGTTTCACAATTCGTCCCTACAAAATTTGTCCACAATACACGAAAGAAAATACAAAAATTTGGAAGCTGCCACCATCATCAACATGTCGCAATTCCTCAACTCTCTAACGATCGTCTTCATTCTCCTAGCATCGACAACCATTCAGAAAACAGCAGCCAGTCCACCATCATACTCCCAAAACCACAAAACGTTCGTGAAAACGGCTTGTAATTCGACAACATCCCCTGACAAATGCTACAAGTCCTTATCCTCATACTCCTCCACCATCAAATCCGACCCGATCAAGCTATGCATCACCGCACTAAACCTCAACGTAAAATCCGCAAAAGAAGCGACTTCCGTCGTCTCTAAGCTTCTCAAACAGTCTCAGAAATCCACAGCCGGACGAAAGAATAAAATGTTACCGGAGATTCTTATTCTCAAGGACTGCCTCGAGGAGATGAAGGACACAATTATTGAGCTCAAGCAAGCGATCACAGAGATGAAGACTCTACAAGATGGTGGTTCGGTGGCTGAGCATATTACGAACGTTAGGACTTGGGTGAGCTCGGCGTTGACTGACGAAGGGACTTGTACGGACGGGTTCGAGGAGGTGAAAGTGAATAAAGAAACGAAGAAGAAGGTTAAGAATGTTGTCGAGGAACTTACAACGACGACTAGTAATACTTTGGCGCTTATTACGAATCTACGTTACTAGCTATAACGAATTATAATTAAAAAAAACAAAATTATTATTGATGAATTATTACTACTCCTTGCATGTGTATGTTTCTTTTTTTCTTCTTCACGTCAAAACTGATGCGATAATTTTCTTGTATCTACTATATATAATA
This sequence comes from Crucihimalaya himalaica, assembly GCA_004349715.1. Taxonomy (NCBI): domain Eukaryota; kingdom Viridiplantae; phylum Streptophyta; class Magnoliopsida; order Brassicales; family Brassicaceae; genus Crucihimalaya; species Crucihimalaya himalaica. Next base: position 1,222,609 of record SMJT01000001.1, read on the forward strand.
TTGTATCATGTTAGAGTTAATTTAAGTACGCCAACTTGTATGATATATATATCACATACATTTATGTTTACTATGCTTTAGTAAAATAGCTAGCCGAAAACTTTTTCAAAGAATTTATATTCAAAAACGAATAATTACAAACAAAAAAATTATTTCAGTAGTAGGAAAACAGACTAGAGTTGTCTAATTTAAAGTTGGCGTCTCAAAACGCCGTGCCGTTTTTCATAGTTTAAAACGGTAGCACATCGCTTTGTCCCCTACCAAAACCCTGAACGTTTTAAGTTAAAACTCAAAGGTCCTCCTCCGTCACAAGCCGTAAGAAGAAGCAGAGCAATGTTGAAACTGACGCGGCGATTGCAGCCGCATATCAATTCGAACCGGTGGTTAATCCGGAATTTCCGGAGCGGAGAGTGTGGAGACGCCACCGGTCTCTACGGCTTCGATCATCTTAAAACGGCCAAAGGGTTTCAGCGTTTCGTCGCTGATGCAATTGAAAGGTATGGTTTTTATGGGATCAGTCTATGTGTGCTTAGTCATTTTCATGAATCATTATGTTTTTGTTTCATTAGAGAGCTACTGTGCTGTGCTGTGTTGTGATGTAATTTGGTTACTGAAGAAAGCTTATTTTATTAGGTCTGGTGAATTGGTGAGCTACATATCAGGAATGCCTTCGTCTCCAGAGATTATTAAAGCCATGGATGAGATTTCAAACACTGTAGGTTCTTTCTGCAGTTATGTTATTATTAGTGTTTCTTGTTATTAGCTCTTATGGTGCTTTGTAGTGATTGCTGTTTTTCTGAATTCGAAAATTTTGTAGGTTTGTTGTGTTGTTGACTCTGCTGAACTCTGTCGACAAACCCATCCTGATAGGTCTCTTTCTTTTACTAGTTCTGAGCTTCAAAACTTGTTTTATAATGCTCTGTTGATTTTTTTATAACTTGTTTACTTTGCTTTATATATATATATATGATAGGGAATTTGTTGAGGAAGCGAGTAAAGCAGCAATTGAAATGAATGATTATCTACATGTGAGGTGACCAAGAATTTGCTCAGCTTTGATTTTCTTTCTTCGGTTTACGTGTTTGAATCTTGGAATGCCTATAATGAAGACATGTTATTTAAAGTTACCTTTTTTCAAAAGAAATTCATCTTTAGACATTTTTTCTTGTTTAGACATGAATACACAGCTGTCCGAAAAGATCTGCAAATTCAATTTATATTACCTTCAGCCGTAGAAACTTAGGCATTAAATCTTATCAAATTGAGGATATAACCTCTCTAGACTCTCATCCATGTCAGTAGAGTAGACACAGTTGAGTCTATGTTTACTCTTGGCAATTTCTTAACTTTTTCTGGGTTATTGATGCTCAGCATCTTAACACAAACCATACTTTGTATGCTGCGGTGAAAAAAGCAGAGCAAGATTCTAACTTGCTTACCAAAGAAGCAAGGAGGACTGCACACCACCTCCGACTGGACGTTGAACGGGGTGGCATTCATCTAGACCCTGGTTTGTTATCTATTGTGGTTATTTCGTTACCCTTTAGGCTTTTATGATGTGGCTGATGTACCTGATGTTGAATGCCTCTTGTATTCTCTACAGAGAAGTTAGATAAAGTGAATAGCTTAACAACCAACATTTTTCAGTTATGCAGGGAGTGAGTACCCATGAATACACAAGTTTTGTTTCTTTTTTAACTCTGATATATAATGGTGTTTTGTCCTTTTAGTGCTAACTTCCTTGTGATCGATATTCAGGTTCAGTGAAAACATTGCTAATGATCCTGGACATGTTGATATATTTCCAGCATCACGCATCCCTCGACATCTGCATCATCTTATCAACCCTATCTACCGATCCACTGCAGATGGTCCAAGAGGGTCTACAAGATCAGTGCATAAGTCGAAACAGAAGGGATTTCGAATAAATACTGATCAACGAACCCTTTCTTCCATTTTGCAATGGACATCGGACGAGGAGGTGCCTACTTTACCTATTTGTTTTATTTCCTTTTTCTGACATCCTTTTAGGGATAAAGATGGGAGATTAAACAGTTTTTCATCAATTATGCACTAAATCCATTTTTCTGCTGACCACTGTAATTCCATACCTCAATTTTCAGGTTAGAAAAATGGTATATATTCAAGGGAACTCTGTTCCTCATGCAAATCACGGAGTTCTTGAGAAGCTTATTGCTGCACGCCATGAGCTTGCCCAGGTTAGTACATATTCATTGGTGATTCTATGTAGTATATTCCCAATGTTAAAATATTGCATTTACTTATTGTAGTAGTTTCTTTTTTTTGTTGCTCTCAGATAATGGGGTGTAATTCTTACGCTGACTTTGTAGTTGAGCCAAACTTAGCAAAATCTCCAAAGGTTGTGACTTCCTTCCTACAAGAACTGAGCAAGACAGTCAAATCAAAGGCAGACGAAGTAAGCTGACCTTTGCACTATATCTGGCATTTTTATGTTGTTCTTGTTGTGGAAAATTGGGGCTCTAATAACCAGTTTTCCATCTCTGTAGGAATACATAGCCATTAGAAACTTTAAAAGAGAGAAATGTGGTAATAAATCTGCAGAACTAGAGCCATGGGATGAGACTTACTATACTTCAATGATGAAATCCTCCGTCAATGATGTGGACACCGCTGTAAGTTGTTTTTATATTTTAATATCTTTTTAATGTGCTGCAGTAGTATCACTTATTGTTGTGCTGCAAAACCACTTGGGTTTCTGTATCTTCATATTGGGATCTTTTGGTTATTTTTTCATACTCAAGAGAGACTGTTGCAAAGACTTTTCTTATCATGCTCTGTTGGAATATTCTTGTACAGGTTGTAGCATCTTATTTTCCTCTGCCTCAATGTATTGAAGGCCTAAAAGTGCTTGTTGAATCATTATTTGGTGCAACATTTCATACCATTCCTCTGGCCCCAGGTGAATCCTGGCACCCAGATGTGCTTAAATTGTCTCTTCATCACCCGGATGAGGTATGTCTCTTCATCACTCCTATTTTTTCTTACCACACTATCTTTGTTCCCTCATGCTCACAAATCATGCAACTGTTTCTTGCAGGGTGATCTTGGGTATTTTTACCTTGACTTGTACTCGAGAAAAGACAAGTATCCTGGGTGTGCTAGCTTTTCAATCAGAGGAGGACGCAAGATTTCTGAGACAGAATACCAACTTCCTGTATGCTTCATCAAACTTCGTTTTTTCCCTTCATTTCTTTAAATGTATGGCTAAAAATATGAAGACCAACTCCTGGGAAACATAATATCATATTCTTACACGCTGCCTGTTGATCTAATCCTATTGCAGGTTTTGGCTCTTGTTTGCAATTTTTCACGAGCTCGTCATTCATCAGTTGTGAAGCTTAATCACTCTGAAGTTGAAGTTTTGTTCCACGAATTCGGCCATGCTCTTCACTCTCTTCTCTCACGAACGGTGTTGTACAAATTTATTAATACAAGAAGCTACGTACGGCCCCCCCCTCAAATTTTGCTCTTGCTTTGCTGATTGCTATGTTTTCTGGATTTTGCAGGATTATCAACATTTTTCTGGTACCCGGGTGGCTCTTGACTTTGCAGAAATGCCTTCAAATCTATTTGAGTGAGTATAATTCCCAACGATGTAACTCTTGTTTCAATACTCTTTCAATTTGAGTTGCAAAACCTTCTAGTGGTACATAATTAATGTGTCATGCGTCCCTCAGGTACTATGCATGGGACTATCGCCTCCTGAAGAAATTTGCCCGGCATTACTCTACCGGTGAGACAATACCCGAGAAGTTAGTGAACTCATTACAAGGTGCGAGGAACATGTTTGCAGCAACTGAACTGCAACGTCAGGTCTGCTTAATTGATTTACGGTTTACCTCTCAAATAGGCTCAATGCAGAAAAACAAATGCAGGGTTAGAGAGATCAACGTCAGTTTCTGTATGGTTTTTGGTAGGTGTTGTATGCGCTGATTGACCAAATGCTGTTTGGAGAACAACCAGAGACAGCAAGAGATGTGAGTAATCTCGTGGCTGAACTGAAACGGCAACACACGAGCTGGAACCATGTCGAAGGAACACAATGGCATATTCGATTCAGTCACCTACTTAACTATGGAGCAGGTAGATATATATGTTTAAAAGTGATTTCACAGATGTATCTTGAACTCTGGTGTTATATATGCATGCAGGGTACTATAGCTACTTATACGCCAAATGCTTTGCGTCAACAATATGGCAATCAATATGTGAAGAGGATCCTCTTTCGTTAAGCACAGGAACATTGCTGAGAGAGAAGATGTTCAAACATGGAGGAGCCAAAGATCCAGCTGAGCTGCTCATGGATCTAGCAGGCAAAGAGATCATTAGTGTTCATGGTGAAGGCATTATCCCTGCAACCACATACCTTTTAAAAGAGCTGAGACTATAAAAGAACGACACTCGTAGCTTTAATTGGTTGTCGCAAAACAAAAAGAATCGATCTTTTCTTTGTTCGAAAACTTAAGACGACGTAGTTATTATCTTCATACAGAAAACGGAATGTAGTTTATAAAGAGAAACGGCAAGCGGTTTGGTTTTTGAGCAATGCGACGACGTTTTGAGTGAAATATAATAATAATCCATGACTGGATAATTATTTCTATCGCAAAAATGGCGCTACAAATCCACTCTTCGTGTTCCTTCTCTGCAAGACCCTATCATCTTCATCATCTCTTCACAACCAGAAACCCTAATTTCGCAATCCAATGTCAAAATTCCCAAATCGAATCGGAGACAACCGAGGATACAGCTCAACCCAAGAATTCAAGCTCTTCCGGAGTAGGATTCGGTTTATCGGCGTCTTCTTCTCCGGCTAAGAAATTGAGTGCGGATACATCGGGAAATAAGAAAGGGAAAGGGAAGAGAGTGGTGAATCGGCTTGCTCCTGTGGAGAAACTGGTGTATATGAGCGAAGAAGGTGCTGCGAAGGCAGAGGAGCAGAGACGAAACGAGAACGCGTTTCTTCTTACTTGGCTTGGGCTTGGTGGTGTCATCCTCATCGAAGGAATTCTTCTAGCCGCTTCAGGTACCCAAAACTGGGGCATTTACATATAACTTAGTTTGTGTTTATTGTTGGTAGAAGAATCTTTAGCTGATAACATTCGTTAGGTCTCTGGTGAATCATTTCTTCTTAGAAATTCGCTTAGCGGGGCTATAATCTTCCAGAGAATTTATCGAAATTTGAAGTCCATAGATGTTGTAGCTTGGGTTTATGAAGTCAGTGAGCTGATGTTTTAATATTTTGATTCTAGTTTCGTAATGAATGATCAAGAGTGAAGCTTGGTCACAAAGTTATAAGCTTCTCTCGAAATCTTTAGTGTATAGCTCTATACTAAGTGAGCTTGTCCTTCCTCCTGTTGTAATCTTGGTTGTTGTTTTATCCCTTTATCAGATGATTCTGTATGATCTTAGGCCTGATTCTTTTGTTGTAACTTATCTTGCGTTTCCATCAAGGGCAAAAACAAAGCTTAATCTCTGTTGCTTTTTTGGGTACAGAATAGAATTTTGCATTGGTAATGTACAGATAAAACCACTGTTTTCCTTTTCAATTGATAAAATAGAGAGATGACGGTGTCTGGAATTTCCAATTGAATAGATTGGTTTGAAGAGGATACAGATTTATTAAAATCGTCCTGTGTTCGTTTTTGGCTCTGCAGGATTCCTCCCCGAAGAGTTGGATAAGTTGTTTGTGAAGTATGTGTATCCAGTGTTCACTCCATCGGTTGGATTATTTGTGGCTGGGACAACTGCATATGGAGTTCTAAAGTACATACAGAATGAAAAAATGAAGGGTCAAGAGTGATACTATACTATTATGGATATTAGAGCTTGCCCTTGATTATGAGAGATTGGTGTTAAAGGGTATAGGGTAAGTGTGTTGCAAGTGGAGTGGATACTGTAATTTGGTTTCACTGCGGTTATGCGATCCAAAAAGAAGAGTTTGTGTATTGATCTGACCTTAGTCATTGTATATGCAGAGAGCTGGTTATGTAAAATTAAATCAGTTTAAAGTTATTCAGGTGCCATTTTCATTTTATCCTAAACAAATTATGAAAAATCAAGAGTCAAGCCATGTATGTAAATGTCTTGTTGTCATGAATAGCAGAGAAAAGCTCACGGGCCGACCTGACCAGTCATGGTAGGGACGTACCGGTTTTTGATTCTTTGGACATATATTAGGGGCCGATCCTGTCTATTCAGTACTAATAAATCGGCTACTTCTGGTGCAGGACTGCTAAGTCCGTTGAACCGGTCATTTTTCTTTTGTATTGTTAGGAGCAAATTGAATAATGGAGCCGTTAAAGTATTAAGTCTTATTGAGTCTTGTCTTTGTTAGTGGTCAATAATAAGACCGAGTCTTAAGGTCTAGTTGGAGTCGTGTCTGTCAGTTTGTTTTAGTAGCTTAAGTTTAGGATTCTGTTATTGTAAGAGGCTATATAAGCCAAAAAGTTTTATTGAATGAAAATAGTTTTCAGAATCCAATTAATCGAGTATTTGATCTTTACAAAGTGGTATTAGAGCTCTGTTGGATTTTTTAGAACAAAGAAGTCGCAACTTCAGAAATACAAGAGTGAAGAGAGGTGGGAAATGACAAGATGAAGTTACCTCAGTTCGAGGGACACTGGAATCATTGGAGTGAAGTCATGGAGAACTTCTTCAGAGCCAAAGGATTGTGGAGCATGATCGAGATCGGCTTTGAAGAACCTGCAAACACAGTGGTGTTAACTGAGGGACAAAGGGCAGAGCTAGACAATGCCAAAACAAATGATCACAAAGTCAAACATTACCTCTATCAATCCATTGATAGAGTAACGATTGAACAGATCCAGGACAGGGGGTCCTCTAAGATCATTTGGGAGTCCCTGAAAAGAAAGTTCGGAGGAAACGAACGGGTGAAGAAATCTCTGCTACAAAAGCTGAGAAGAGATTTTGAGATATTGGAGATGAACGAATCAGAGAAAGTGGAGGAATACTTCAAGCGTGTACTAGCCATCACCAACGAGATGAGAAGCAATGGAGAAGCCATGACTGAATCAAAGGTGGTAGAGAAAATTCTCAGAACTCTCAGTGAAAAGTTCATGTACATGGTAGTATCCATAGAAGAATCCAAGGATATTGAAAGCATCTATCTGGATGAACTGCAAAACTCTCTGGTGGTCCATGAACAAAAATTCAAAAGATCAGATAAAGGAGATGATCAAGCATTGCAAGTAACATATGGAAGAGGAACTAGAACCAGAGGAAGAGGCACAAATGGAAGAGGCAGAGGACGTGGTCGAGGCAGATCGTTCTTAGACAAGAGCACGGTGGAATGCTACAAATGCCACAAACTTGGACATTTCATAAATGAATGTCCTAAGTGGGATGAAGAAGCAAACTATGCTGAAGTTGTGGAGAAAGAAGCAATGTTACTGATGGCATACATTGAAGAAAAGGAGATTGGAGAGAATTCTACAGATTTGGAGAAAACTGAAGCATTGTCACTCATGACATATTCTGAAAAACAAGAGAATCTGAGAAAAAGGGTATGGTTTCTCGATTCAGGCTGTTCAAATCACATGAGTGGAGATCGAGAGCTGTTCTCAACAATGGATGAAAATTTCAAGCACACAGTCAAGCTTGGAAATGACAAAAGGATGGATGTCAGTGGAAAAGGAATTGTGAAGCTGGTCTTAAATGACATGGTGTATATGATAAGTGATGTGTACTACATACCGGAGCTTAGAAACAACTTGTTAAGTCTGGGACAACTACAAGAAAAAGAGCTGACAATCATCATAAGAAGAGGTGCCTGCAAGATTTATCATGATGATAAGGGCTTAATTGCTGAGAGCAATATGAGCTTAAACAGAATGTTCATGCTAATCAATGAAGCTGGTGAAGTAGGAGAACCGAGACAACAACAATGTCTGCAAACTGTCTCAGAAGACATGCCTAAACTGTGGCATGAACGCTATGGACACCTTAGTCATCGTGGAATGAAAACACTGCAGAGCAAGAACATGGTACATGGCCTTCCACATTTTGACATTCAGAAGTACACTTGCTCAGACTGCTTAGTGGGAAAGCAACCAAGGAATGCTATTCCTAAAAGGAGCACTTGGAGAGCCAAGGAAGTCCTTAAGCTGCTGCGCTCTGACATCTGTGGGCCCATCAATCCCACAACTACCACTGGAATGAGGTACATTCTAACCTTCATAGATGACTTCAGCAGAAAAGCATGGGTGTATTTCTTGAAGGAGAAGTCAGAAGCTTTTGATTGTTTCAAGTCATTTAAGAAATGAGTGGAGATTGAGATAGGAAAGAACATCAAATGCTTGAGAACTGATCGGGGAGGAGAGTACACTTCTCTTGAGTTCTCTAATTTCTGTAAGGAGCAAGGAATCCGGAGACAACTCACCACTGCTTACACACCGCAACAAAACGGCATTGCAGAGAGGAAGAATCGCATTGTCATGAATATGGTAAGATCGATGATGTCAACTAGAAAGGTACCAAAATTTTTTTGGGCAGAAGCTGTGAATTGGACTTTCTATGTCTTGAATAGATGTCCTACTCTTGCTGTAAAGAATGTTACACCACAAGAAGCTTGGAGTGGAGTTAAGATAAATGTGGAACATTTTAAAGTATGGGGAAGTGTTGCTCATGTGCATATCTCAGATGAGAAACGAAGCAAGCTTGACGATAAAAGCACTGCTTGCGTTGTTTTTGGTTTCTCTGAGGAATCAAAGGGATACCGACTATATAATCCAAAAACCAAGAAGATCATAGTTAGCCGAGATGTGGTGTTTGAAGAAACAAGAAACTGGAACTGGGAAGCAGATCGTGATCAAATGGACTTTGATCTTACATGGAATGATGATGATCAAATATGGGAGGCAAGTGAAGAAGAAGATAGTGTTCAAGCAGATTCAGATGATGAAGCAGAGCAACCTGCAGAAATTGAGCAAACTTTAGAAACTGCAGAAGTAAAACAAGCTGAAGTCAGGGAGGGAAGAGTTACCAGACCTCCTGCTTATCTCAATGATTATGTCACTGGAGATGATATTGAAGATGAAGAAGATGAAGTCAATATGGTGGAAATTAATTCTTCTGATCCATCAACCTTTGAAGAAGCAGAAAAGAGCCTAAAATGGAGAGAAGCTATGAATGAAGAGATACAATCCATTGAAAAAAATATGACTTGGGAGCTTAGAGACTTACCAAAGGGAGCAAAGTGTATCGGAGTAAAATGGATTTACAAAACAAAGCTCACGAGCATGGAGAAGTCAGTAAATACAAGGCTCGTTTGGTTGCAAAAGGGTATTCTCAAGAGCATGGAATCGACTACACTGAAGTTTATGCTCCTGTTGCTAGAATGGACACCATCAGAACAATTTTAGCTACAGCAGCACATAAGGCATGGGACATCTATCAATTAGATGTCAAATCAGCATTCTTACATGGAGTTCTTGTGGAAGACGTCTACATACAGCAACCAAAAGGGTATGTAGTCAAAGAAGAAGAAGACAAAGTATATAAGCTCCACAAGGCCTTATATGGATTGAAACAAGCTCCAAGGGCCTGGTTTAGTCGAATTGAAGAATATTTTGTCAAGGAAGGATTCAGGAAGTCTTAGAATGAAGAAACTCTGTTCATCAAAGGCAACAAACACGGTAACACTCTATTTGTTAGTGTCTATGTAGATGATTTAATCTACACTGGGGATGATGTTTCGATGATGATAGAGTTTAAACAGTCAATGCAAAGAGAATTTGACATGAGTGATCTTGGGAAAATGAGATACTTTCTGGGAATTGAGGTGTTGCAGACACCATATGGAATTCACATTTCTCAAGGAAAGTATGCTTTTGAAGTTCTAAAGCGTTTCAACATGGAGAACTGCAATGATGTTTACAATCCAATGGTGCCTGGAAGTAAGCTTGACATGGATGATGGAGGTGAGCGAGTGGATGAAACTTTCTACAAACAAATAATAGGGAGTCTCATGTACATCACTACAACAAGGCCAGATATGCAATTTGCTGTAAGTCTCTTAAGTAGATATATGGCTAAACCTACTCAGTTGCATTTACAAGCAGCTAAGAGAGTATTGAGATACTTAAGAGGAACTATGGATTTTGGAATCTGGTACAAGAGAGAAGGAACTGGGGAAGTTTCAGTTTACACTGATAGTGACTTTGCTGGAGATATCGAGAGCAGGAAGAGCACATCAGGTTATGTTTTTCTTATGGATGGTGCAGCTGTAGCGTGGTTATAAAAAAACAGCCCATTGTTACACTTTCCACTACTGAAGCAGAATATGTGGTTGCGTCAGTGTGTGTGTGTCAAGCCATATGGTTCAAAAGGATCTTAGAAGAGCTGGGATATGATGTAGAAGGAAGTACTGTGATTCAGTGTGACAACACCTCAACGATCAAGCTGTCTAAAAATCCAGTCTTTCATGGAAGATGCAAGCACATAGGAGTCCGATTTCATTTCTTACGTGACTTGGTGAATGAAGGTGAAATACGTCTTGAACATTGCGGATCAAAGGAACAAGCTGCTGACATCTTTACTAAGGCATTGAGTCGTGAAGTGTTTGAGAATCTGAGGAACAAGCTGGGAATTTGCTCTGTTGAAGATAAGCTAAGTTGTGTGCACCAAGCTTAGCTTAGGAAGGGTTTGTTGGAGCAAATTGAATAAAGGAGCCGTTGAAGTATTAAGTCTTATTGAGTCTTGTTTTTTGTTAGTGGTCAATAATAAGACCGAGTCTTAAGGTCTAGTTGGAGTCGTGTCTGTCAGTTTGTTTTAGTAGCTTAAGTTTAGGATTTTGTTATTGTAAGAGGCTATATAAGCCAAAAAGCTTTATTGAATGAAAATATTTTTCAGAATCCAATCAATCGAGTATTTGATCTTTACATGTATTTGGTGTCAACCGTGGATGAATTACAAAGGTCGGACCTAGGTTTAGGGTTTACAAAACCCCAAAACAATTGGTTCCGTATGTTTTTGGGTTAAAAAGTTAATAATGTTGTATATAATTAGATATATTTCAGTATATATTCAATTAAAGATCGTAAAACTTATAATAAAATTCAGATTACCCGGCTCAATTAGGTTGCACAAGGTTCAGATTTGGTTCGGTTCATTTTTGTTTGTTGGCATAAAACATTGTCACCGCTTAACAATTTGGTTTGGGTTTCAAGAACTTCGAGTTTTTGTTACCAATCCCTCTACTAATTCATTCTTAACGTCAATGCTTAAAACAAACATGTCTACAAGAGTCATTTATACGAATGGACCGGACAAAACAATACTTGACCAAATGAACAAGTCCGAGTCTTCTTGTCCTCTAAAAAAGTAAACAACTTTTAGAGGAAATAAGTAATATAAACACAACACAATAATGAGTCACCGAAATTAGGAGGTGAAAGTCAAGTGTTGGGGGCCCTATTAATTAGGAGGCGCCGCTTAGTCCTTCGCTCCCACTATCAAGACACCGTGCTATTCATTTGCTCATTTGTTTCCAACTTTTGATGTTGATTGTCATCATGTTCATTCTCTTCTCCATCTTTTTCTATAAAAGTTTCTTTTGTTTTTGCTTGTATTAAACTATATAGTATATACGTACGTAGCTTCTTTTCAAAGTCTCGTCTAAGATTGCGGACTTGTAGTTGTAGACTTCTCTCTAACTTACATTGACATCCAGCTAAACTACTCCAGTACTCCCTTTGACCCTTTGTATTAAGGCTTCTTTGGAGTTATAACTATTGCAACATATCTCTTTGTGTTGTTTTCTTGAACTGATTAACTTCACTTCTTATTAGCAAAAAATAAACATCAACCTTAAGCTCAGGTAACGCACCCACTAATCAATACTTAGGCTTCGGCATAATACCGCGATGCGAAGATCCGAACCGAAAAATCCGATCCGAACGCAAACCCGAAATGTTAAAATATCCGAACGGAATCTAAATTTCAAAACATGACCCGAACCGACCGGAACCTGAACGGATATCCGAACATATCGAAATATAAATATAAATTAATAATATATTAGTATGATTTGTGAAATATATATATATATATATATACGGATTCTAGATTTATATATATGCGTGTGTATATAATATATATTAAATTTTTGGGTATTACGAGTATTTTTCGAGTGATTTGGATATATTAATACTTGCTATTTTCGGTTATTTTGGATAATATCGAGTAGTTTTGGTAGATTCGGGTAAAATATACTGGGTTTTTTTTGGATATTTTGGATATCAAGTAGTTTGGATAGTTCATGTGAAGATTCGAACCGAACCCGATAGGTACTGAACCGAATCTGATCCGGATTTTTAAAATACTTGAATGGGATCTCGAACTCTAGTATTAAAAAACTCGAAACTCGAAAAAACCGACCCAAATCCGAACTGAATATCCGAATGGCCATGCCTAACAATACTTGTGAAATCTGTGGCAGATTTAAAGTAGCGAACGTAGCGTCTTTGTTCAAACACCATCAATGTATCTGTCAAAGAAAAGAAAAGTAACGGCGTTGAATGCAATAAACAAAATATTGACTACATTACACGCGTATGCATTCATGATTTCATGTACTCAAACACATATTACTACAACACACGTATCCAACAAATATACCGAAAGACCTAGCCACTACGACCTAACAAAATTGTTATATCTATAATAAAATAGTACAACACTAACAAAACTCTTATGATGAACACATTTTTTTTGACTCTTTTCTCCATTATCATACATTAAAGATACTTTATTATGTGAATTATTATATATTTCACTTAATTTGGACTAAGAATAGTAATTGTTTCAGACAACTTGTCTGATTCTGGTAAATGTTTATGTGGTGCTTCTACTCTGTAAATTGTAGTGTTTTTTTCTTTGTACCATTAAAATGTGATGAATCTGACCCCTCTAAAACAAGATTGCCTCTGTGAAAAAAAAAAAGTAAACAAGCATCAAATCAGGGTAAATAAGTTATGATTGTCTAAGGGGAAAAAAATCCAAAAGAAAAAACATTAAAAGGACAATTATGTTAGGTTTGAATCTTTCACCTACCCTCCTCACTCCTCAAAAATATCTCCCAAAAAGTTCGTACTAAGGATAAATTTGAACCTAAAACACATAAATATCAAAATTTATTCACTTAACTATAGACTCAATCTAAACTATATGATACATTGATACATCTTTCTACGCTCCAAACATAAATATATTGTGACACAGAAACAGTTTTACATAATATTGACTTTAAACCCATTACATGCATAATTAAAGTCTTATGGTCTGGAATCAACAATGTCAATTGGATTTCGAGCTATGCATGATGAACATAAGCGTTCTCATGAGGATTCTAATTTTAGAAGAACAAAAACAAACAAATTTAGGAGACTAATTAGTGTGTTGCGGACAGGGATATCCAATCTAATTATATTTGCAGGTTACATGTCGATCCATTGATGTCAAGTTATAGAAAATTGTGAAATTGTCTATTTTCATTTAGAAATTATAATTTTTAACTATTTCATTTTTATTGACAACAAAATATATTTTCAGAATGTTTATCATCTTATTATGAATAAGCGGAAACTTGTATAATTGTTTTCTTTGCAACTTCTATTAGTCTTTTTCTTGGCTTAGTTATCAGTAACCTTTTGAAAACTTTTTTCAAATTCAATAATTGATATTGAATCAATGATTATAATTGCAATCATTTTGCAATGGCTGAAATTTTCGAAATGATTAACAAAACGAAAACCAATTATGAAAAGATAACTTTTGTCTTTTATTAAAATATAACTCGTGTAAAATTCAATCCAATTAAATAGCACGATTCGACACCATTTGAAAATTATTCATATTAAGCCAAAATATATATTTCGCATTAAGATTGGTTTTGTTTCAACAAAAGAAGAAAGGTAAGCAACATAAGTGATTTTTTCACATAATCATAAACTATCATTAACTAATTTTAATAATGCATCGACACAAACCCCATTCTTGATCATTTTCCCCCATGGTCGAGCTAAATACAAAAAGACAAAATTACCCTTCTCCGAATACAGAATTAAACACAACCAAACCATATCACTCTCACTAATCAAGCGCATTGGGTCCGGTACAGTAACTAACCACGTGGCTCCATAACCACTGGATCAAATACCGCCGTCGGATCCCATTAACATTATACGTGGCACCACGATGATCGTTCAACATCTGTCCTGTGTACGAACCACCACCTCCAGTTCCATAAATACCCTCACAAAGATCCGCTATCTCCACCGGAGCCACCGGGTCGGGTCCTGCATACCAAGCATTAACCAACGGATTCGTCGCCAGCTCAGCAATCTCGTGAGCAATCACACTTATCATCCCATCTACTCCAACATCACCGTTCGGCGCTTTCACCGGTTTTAATCCCGGTATATACTCCGGCACGGCGAACGGATAAGCACAAACTCCGGGACAAAGCTTCGCCGAGTTCCCAACCCAAGCGTACGGTAACGTGAAGCCAACAATCGACGGAAATGTGAAGTAATGAAATCCACAAACCTGGCCGCAAAAATCTTGAACGTAGACATCATCGGCGGTGAGGAGAAGATAAAGACCGCTTTTGGGATTTACCGGCAACGGCCGAGATCTAGAACCGACGGCGGATTTAATCACGGACTGAATCGATAACCGGGTAAGTGATTTACCGTGAGAATAAAACCGGTCGTTTTTTTCTTCACCGAGACGAACCGTACCGGTTATGTTGGAACCGGTTTGGTCAGTGTAAAGCTGTACGGTTCTCCACCAACCGGAAACAGAAGGGTGTTTAGATCCAACGGCTGAGATAGAGTTAATGAACTCACGGATGATTTTTTTCTGGGATTTTTGCCACGTGCCGTACCAGATTGGATGAACCGTGATGTTGTTGGTTAAGACTGGACCCATGTGGTAACGGAGGCGGACGAGATTCGATGAGCCTTCGAATTTTTTTGAAGCGTCGAAGATTGTATCGGAGCCGTTCGTTTTTGGTGGATATGGACGGTATCCCATAACTTGCGCCGGTGATGTTAGGAGCACCGTAAGTACCGTGAGGGTGAGGATCACCGGAACTGAATGCATGTTTCTTTTTTTCTTAAAGGGATTGGGTGAAAAAAAAAAAAAGTAAATAATAATTGGAATGAGAGCAGAGAAAAGAAAAAATTGAATTGGTGGACCGACTTGTCTCAAGTGCAGAGATATGGAGTGTCAAGTTCAAGTAGGTGTTTATATAGGATTATTTAATAATTTTATTTCACTGAATAAACAATTGTTTTTTTTTTTTATATCTTTTGGTGATTTAAGACTCTAAATCGAAATGTATAGAACAACTGTGGGGGAAAAATTAGAAAAAGTGTAAGTAGAAAAAAAAAATGAATCGAAAATTAAGGAGCAGTGCATAGAGAAATTGGGGTAATGGAGGACAGATAGGGTGATGTAAAAAGTGAGGTGGACACGTAGGACCCAATAAGACAAGTGGCCTCGTTAATAGCCGTCGGATTGTTTTCAATCTCCTCGTTTTGTTTTTGGTTCCCCCATTGCGCGGGAAATCTTTTTTGTTGTAATAAGGGTAAATATGATATTTCACTCTCAACTGCTTCTTTTTCCTGAGTGACCCTCGCTTTTCAGAATTAATAATTTCATAAATTTTTAAAAAGGGACCACCACGAGTTTTTGAAAACACTCTTGTAAATTATTATTGTTTTTAAAATGCGTCAAAATTTATGTTGTGTATTTGTTTTTTGTCGTTTTTGGGCCACTTGAGAGGATAGTTAATGAACAAGAATATCGTCGTGAGCTTGACACTAATCACTAAATTGGCGGTTTGTTTTTATACCCAAAATGTTTTATGTTTTCAAGATTACTATTCTTTTCATATAATATTTGTTTTATGTGAATATATATAGCAATTACCAACAGTTACCACTTATATATTGTTAGTAGACCTCACCCAATACATTTTTATGTTATAACGGGTAAAAAATGATCAACTTTCAGTGTCGCCCAAAATACTAAAGATTCCGGCGACTTGTATCGTGTCAACACCAACGATAGTTTTATATCAATGTCGCGTGGAGTTTTTTCAGTCGTGACAGCTTTTGTTACACTGACGTTAATATCACTGGATAAATGACTGATCAAGTAGGTAGCTATGATCCAGATTAATGAAGCAATCTTGGCTTCAGCTATTTTTATTTTAAGACCTGGCATTAATAGTATATTACGATGTAATAAATACGATAAATTAAGAAAATAAATAACGATAAATTTATATTAGCCATATAGCTATATGTTTTGGTACATAAATTTGAATTAGTCAAATTAGCAATGGATTATATAGATAGAAGAAGATAAGATAACATACGTATCTCCTATCAAAAATATTTGGTAAATCAACCTTTTAATTCATTGTAAAATGTATACACTTGAATGTTTCTATATATGCACAGCCAAAACCAACCCGGTAAGACTAAACCACCATTATCGGTTAAACTAAATAATTTAAGAGGTGTTATTGTTTTGCAACTTTGAAAAAGGTTTAATGACTTAAAATAATTTTTTTGAAAAGTAGAAAAAAATAAATTGAAATTAGATGAAAATTGATAATCATAAAAATTTATAAAATATTTTTTTCAGCAACTTCATAATATTAAAATTAAATAACTTTATAAATATTAAAAGAAATAGATGTTTATCAATAGAATGAAGTTGAAGGTATAATGATGTTTTTGAAAAAAATGTTTTGTTTGTTGATAAAATATGAGACTACTTATTTGTTTATATAGAGTATAATATTTACAATTCTATTTCTTTTAGAATTAGAAAATTTTCTTTTTGTTTATACAGAGTTCAATATTTACGAATCCTTTTCATTTAGAATTAGATATTTAATTAATTATGGAAGTTCATTTTTTGTAAGAATTAATAATTTTTAAAAATTTCTTATAGAATTTCCAATTTCAAAGTAATGGTAGTAAAATATATTTTTGTATAGTTTCCTTACAATAATTTTTGATATTTTTTCAACTTTGACACGTGTCGAAATCTTGAATCGATTAACACGACACGTGTCACGATCTTATGAGTTACTAACTTTTGAAAACTGTAATTTATATAATAAGATATTGTGTATATAAAGTTCAATATTTATGATTTCTTTTCATTTAGAATTAGATATTTCATTAATTATGGAAGTTTATTCTTTGTAAGAATTAGTAATTTTTATAAATTTCTTATAAATTTTTTCAAAATAGTGGTAGTTAATAATCTTTTTGTATAGCTTTCTTATAATAATTTTTGACATTTTTTCAACTTTGACACGTGTCGAAATCTTGAATCGATTAACACGACACGTGTCACAATCTTATGAGTTACAAACTTTTAAAAATTGTACTTTATATAATAAGATATTTCCTAAATATTTTATTCTATTTTCCTCATATGCTATACATATTCTGAAAAGAGTGAACAAGAGTCACAAGTATGCTTCCCTACACATCGATTGTTTACTCCTATTACCTCAAAGGATTGAAAATATCTTTGGCTTTGTTTCACCAACAAAGCATGAGGTCTCGAATTAAACATACTAACGGGTCTTGTTTTTGGCCTATAGAGACCTATACCATTCACGAATAAAAATGGTTCAAGTTGAGAAGTTTACAAAAATAGTGGTCTTGTCTTGCTAAGCTAAGACGTCTGTTCTTTGGTTTTCGATGATGCAAGCCTTGTTAAAATTTTCTTTCTTCTTAATAAAATAGCAGGTGTGTGCGTACACTTATAGAAAAGACAGATAAAAAAACCATATTGGTTATTAACTCATGATTGAATCACGGGCATAGAGAACTCCCGAACAACATGGTTTCCAGAATCTTTATACCAAAGAAGACCATCACAACGTCCATTAGTGTCATTTATAGTTGAATGCTGATTAACATTAGACATGAAAATAGTACTCAATAGATGCATGATTTTGAAAATATATTATCAAAGTACAATACTTTGGGTGATTAGATTTTGTGAAGGAAATATGTAAAATCTATAAACCAATAATATAATATTTTAATTCAATGAGAAAATATATATTTTTCATAAAAGTTGAATAACATAAGACTTTTATTGATTTTATAAATTCATAAATCCAATAACTCTAGAGTCATAAAGATTTTAGAGTAATTTTTACAAATACATAAACCAATAACACCAAGATTTAATAGAGTTTTGTAAATTCTTAATTGAATAACAGTAATCTTAACAACATCTAAATCCTTATAACTCTCTCTAAATACATAAACAAATAACACCCCATTCTACTATTAAAGGGGAAGCAAACTTAGATAAAAAGAACAAAATAATTTTTTTATTACATGAAATGCCATTGTATAAAAAGTATTTGAAGATCATAAAATAAAAATTACGTAAGGGTATTTTTGGTATATTTGCACACAAAAAACGTCTAACAAGGGAAAATCCTGAATTACTATATTCTGGTTTTGGATAGCTATTCGGTTATGGAATTAAAGGACACGGATCCTATTGTCGAGATTATAATCGTAACAAATCCAATTACGGTAACAACATCGATTAGTCCGAGATCTGCGCATTGAAAATATAAACAAATAAGATTAGGAAATCTAGATGTAAATATATCATAAACTTGCGTAAAAATTGGACTTTCATTAACTACTAAAACATATTTAGCGAACAAAATATATAACTTAAAACGTAAATTTTGATCCTTTCCATAAGTTGAAAACATAAAGAGGACGAGAATTTAGGAACACAAAAACACGTCTTATTTTGAGATAAGAAAGGGGATAAGACAAGACAAGACCAAAGTTTTTTAAAACATATTTGTCTATTTAAAAACGGAAATGTGACGAGAATTTAGGAACACGAAAAGATGTTTCATTTAAAGTTTGAGATAAGAATATGATAAGACGGGAGAATACCAAAAGTTCCTTAAAATAGGTTTATCTATTTAAAAACGAAAACGGGACGAAAATTTAGGAACACAAAAAAACATCTCATTTTAAATATGAGATAGAAACAGGATAAGACCGGACAAGACCAAAAGTTTTTTAACACGGGTTTGTCTATTTAAATAGGAAACAGAACATGAATTTAAGAACACAAAAAGATGTCTTATTTAAAATATGAGATGAGAACGAGATAAGAGGGACACTACCAAAAGTTCCTTAAAATGAGTTTGTCTGTTAAAAAACAGATACGAGACGGAAATTTAGGAACACAAAAGACATCTCATTTAAAATATGAGATAGAAATGGGATATGACGGGACAACACCAAAAGTTCCTTAACACGAGTTTTTCTATTTAAATAGGAAACATGACGGAAATTTAGAAACACAAAAGACGTCTTATTTAAAATATGAGATAGGACAAAATCAAAAATTCTTTTAAAACGGGTTCATCTGAAAACGGGAGGAAAATTTAGGAATACAAAAGACGTCTCATTTAAAATATGAGATAAAAACGGTATTAGACGGGACAATACCAAAAGTTCTTTAAAACGGGTTTCTCTATTTAAAAACGGAAACGGATGGGGATTTAGGGACACAAAAATATGTCTTGTTTAAAATATGAGATAGGAACGAGATAAGACAGGACAAAACCAACAGTTCCTTAAAACAAGTTTATCTATTTAAAAATAGAAACGGGACAGAAAATTTAGAAACACGAAAAGGCGTTTTATTTAAAATATGAGATAAGAACCGGATAAGACTAGACAAGACCAAAAGTTTCTTTGTCTATTTAAAAACGGAAACGGGACATGAATTTAGGAATAACAAAAAAACGGTATAAAATATGAAATATGAAACGGTATAAACGGAAAAGAGACGTCTTATGTAAAATATGAGAAAGGAACGGTATAAAACGGAACAAGACCGAAAGTTTCTTAAATCGGATTTGTCTATTTAAAAACGGATACGGGATAGGAAATTTAGGAACACAAAAAGACGTCTCATTTAAAATATGAGATATGAACGAGGTAAGACGGGATAAGACCAAAAGTTCTATTAAACAGGTTTATCAATTTTACAACAGAAACCGGACGGAAATTTAGGAGCACAAAAGACGTCTCATATAAACTATGAGATAGGAACGGGATAAGACGAAATAATACCAAAAGTTTCTAAACTAAAAACATACTGTGAATCAAATGAAAATACACTTTTGTGCTACTTAATATTCATAAATATAAAACTCAAAAGCTAACCAATATATATGATTTATTCAATATAAAACACATAATCATAACAAAATCAAAATAAAATAATGCTTTTACTTCATAGAAGACTAACTTGAATTTAAATAATATAATATATAATAATAATTAACTTAGATAATATTTTGAAAATATAAGAATATTATTATTAAGTTTTATATATTTTTAATTTTTACTATTACAAGAGGAAAGCAACATGATGTGGCATGATGAAATTTATGCAAACTCCTACAAGCAAGGGTCATGAAGAAAATTCATGTCTCAAACGGGGAATATGGTATCCCATTTAAAACTTTTACCCAATCACTTATAATAAATATTTCCGAACAAATAGTTGATTAAAAAGGAACAAACGGGGAATATGGTATCCCATTTAAAACTTTTACCCAATCACTTATAATAAACATTTCCGAACAAATAGTTGATTTAAAAAGAACGATTACAGAATAAAATTTTTTTGATGGATACGGGAAGGGATAGTTTTACATTCTAAAATGGATGTGCATATGTTATATAATGAAATAACTCAAAATAAAACCGACTCCAAATCCGATTTAATATCTCTAATCAAATTATTTAATTTTATCAATTTTGAAAATATACATGTAACTTCACTTAACATTTACAAATATATGATATTTTAAATTTAAATATTAAATAAGTTTATTTTTTTTATATAATTCCACACGTACGTGCAATGTAATATCTATTAAACTATATATATGTTTTTTTATCAAAATAAACTACAAAGTCTTGAACCCTAATAAATAAGGCTGATTTCCATGGATACACATATCCTGATGTCGAAAGGCTCTCCATGGAGAAAAGTATTAATCAAATGGAGTTTAAAGACAAAAAAAGAAAACACATGTCCTAATGGCTAATGTCTAGGGCTACAAGATCAGATTCCGATTATTTTTACCTATTTCGATACTTTGGTAGGAAAAAAATACTATGGTAGGAGAAAATTTGGGAGCAAGTTGCTAAACGTAACCACGATTTCTACATCATCTATATATTTTTCCAATTATTTTTTTTTTAATAATTTTTTGTTAGAATTATTATTTTCTACGTTATTATTAAAAAAAAAAAAGAGTTATAAAAATAGGGACACATGACCACGGATGCAACTATATACGAGGTGCTGGTGTGTATCCCATAAAAAACACTAATTGCCGTAATTCGCATTTGAAGCTTCCGATGAGAATATTTGGAATTTCGTTTTATATTTTACTCTTTCTCATCGTAACCTATAACCAAAAAAATATATATTCCGATACACAAAAAACATTTTTAAAAAAGAGATTTTTATTGATTATACCACAAAATTAGTTGGGTCTTTCTAGAAATACCACAACTCATAAAGATTTAGGAATCTACCATAATGTTGTGATACTCTCATTAATTCTTGACAGTTTTACCTTTGTGGTAGTGAGAGAGAAACTTGGGAAAGAGATGTTGTGTCAGGAAAAAGAAACGTGTGTTGTATTTCATTATCTAAACATATTTTAATATGGTGGGTCCATTATCTAAACATGTGTTATAGTTTTAAAAGTGTTGCAATATATATACATATAGATTGTGGACAAAAACATATAGGTTGTCTATGTATATAAGTTGTACACAAGTAGTATTTATAAAGTAGTTAGTTATCCACAAAGATTAAGCACAACTTGTCCATCTTAACAGCACAAAACTCATATAGATTGTGGACAATATTTATTTTATATAATAATATACATAAGTATGTCTACCAATACTGAAATAGTATGTCGTGGATCAATAAAAGAAAGTCATTATTCACAAGTTGTCCACGAAAAATATATGGTGGACAAAATATGGTGGATAAACGATAGTCATTATTCACAAGCACAAGTTTGGTGGACAACTTTTCGGATAAACATTTAGTGGACAAGTTGCGAAAGAAAATATGAAGATGACGATGTAGATTTTCATATGTTTAGTTTTTGAATCTCATCAAATTTTAATATATAAAAATGATAAAATATAAATGTATGTAAAGCAAAATAAAAAAAAAAGAGTGAGAGATGAAAAAAGAGAAATAATCAGATAAAAGAAGAAGTAGAGACAAAAAAAATAACGAGAGAAATGGAAAAAAAAAACAAGAAAAAAAAATGAGAAACTCTTGCACAAAACCCAAAGCGGCGGATGCAACGAAGGAGAGAGAAGTCGTGACTCTTCTTTCAAGACTTCGAAAGGGCATTTTGGTCTTTTTTTCCACTCAAAGTGGTATAAGAAAAAAGGAATAAAACATGTGGTATGATTGGAAATGATTTTTTTTTTAAAAAGTGATTTGCTCTAAAAAATATTGGATAATAAATATTTTTTTGTAATTGAAAATAATTTTAAAAGAAAGTGGTAGATCTTATAGTTTGCCATCAAAAAAGTATCTGATAATAGCTTTTCGTTTGTTTGTCCTCGTCAGCATATAGTCCTCTAAAAAAAACTATGAAACCAAACATAGATTTTTATTTTTCGAAATTAGATGAAAATTTATTATTATCCAAATAAATTTGAGAAAAATGAGTAGAAAACAAAACAAAACCTGGGAAGGATAAGAGGAGGATGGGCCCGTCTCAATCGCGGAGCGAATTGCGCGGCTCTCTTGTCTATGTATATTGATGTGAACACTTTTTCATTTTTTTTATTACAAAAATTAAAAAAAAAAAAAAGAATTGTTTTTTTTCTTTTTGTAAAATAGTATAAAAATCCAAAAAAAATTAAATTATAGTCAGCAAAGCTAGCAGTAAAAAGGAATCGTACAGCTGAGATTGAAAGCTCTCTGCTCGAAATTGGGCCACATTTTTGGGCTGTTGTGGGTCTCACTTGTTACACTGACGTTACGGTGACACGGGAGGACAGCCACTGACGCCAGTCAGGCGACACCTGTCATATATGGATTTATACGCTGACCTGGCAGTTATGACTCCTTGTTTTTAATGACACGTCATCGTAGTGTGAAAGAGACAGCGTCGCGTGAAATTTGCGCGACTTTTAACTCCCAAAACAACGCGTGAAGGTACGCTCCGGTGAATGGTGAGGTCCATCATCATCGATTTTAGCCGTGCATTAAATTGGTTTCATAACGTAATTTTGTATACATTATTAGAGGTGTTTAAACCATGTATCGACCCATCCGACTAAGGCTCTATTATTTTCACAATATATACGATTGTGATATGCGACCACACAATGTTAAAGTTACTTAGTGAAACAACGATAAAAATGATTGAATAGTTAAAAACTTTAAAACATAACTTTATACTCTAACTAGATATTCGAGTACAAGTTACTGATAATTATAATTCAGTCCCACAAAATTTATATGCAATTATATGATATGGTTTTCTGCATTTTCAAAGATAGCGATAATGTCACAACATTCTAAAAGACATAAATTCATCCTCTAAAAAATTATCAAAATCCGTAGTTAAAAGTTTTCTAAAAAGTAAAACTTATTTTTGAAACAAACCTATCTATTTTAAATATATGGATGATTTCGTAACATTTTTTCTCAAACTTTGCAACAGATTTCTTGTTTAGCATCAAGATGGTTGATGTGGCATTGGTTGTGACTTGAACACCGAAACCTATGGCTTCGCTCTTCAACTTCGTGTCGAAGATACGCTGCAAAAGAAATAATGACATACACATTGAGAACAAAAGTAAACGATTAGTAAAATTGCATAGTTAAAAATATATAAACACCTGTCAAATACTCGATTCATGTGTGAACACAAGCTACATCTTGCTCAAACGAATGGTTGCATAACTTCGGTATTATGGTAGAATACAAATTTTCTAACCGTCTCTAAAAGTTCGTAATAGCAGAAGATAAAATAAAATCAGGGATTTATGTATAATCATTAATGAATGAGAAAGTCACATTATTAAAACAAAATAAAGCATCTCAAATCATATTAGGGTCGTTCCTTTTTTGACTAAGATGGTTCTCTTTTTATATAGGTTTTTAGTATATGAATGGATAATGACAGAAAATTCCAAGATCGGGCAATTAATAATTTAATCAAATAACAATTCCAGCGCAGAAACTAGGTTTTCTTTTTTGGGGTCATTTGATCATTTTACTAGAGCCCAATTTTATAACTCTCGCTTCACGTACGCAATATTGTCTAAAGCCCAATATAGAGAACATGATTCCCATTTCGAACTCGTCACCTAGTCTCTCTTAGAGCATCTGCTCGGGTGTTTCTGAGTGAGAAACCCTTTATTAAAATATTAAAAAAAAATGAAAAAGCGATGAACAGTGGAAGAAACATTTCTTAAACGAGATATCCATGAGATATCCAACCTCCAAATGTCACAGCCACTTAAAAAAGATAATAAAATAATAATAAATAATAAAATAATATTTTTTTTTTTTTAAGAAACCCATGTAGAATTCTACCGATGATGGTGCTATTAGATGCTTGAGCTTTCAATTTACAATTTGTCTCCTAAATCCATCGACATATCTCTTTTTTTTTTTTTTTATTCAGACTTGTTATTTTTTTCCTAAATGGGTTATCGTTGCAATTTTATTTTCGTTGAACATAAGTGCTACGGAAGTGGATTAATATACTTTTATGTCTTATTATCTTGAAGTTATGTTATTTGTTTGTTCTAGCATCTTGAATTAATTGGTGATTGCCTTAATCGAATTGTCCAGGCCTTTATTAGTTAGAATTCCAACATTAGCTCAATCTTATTAGTTTTTACTTGCTTTACTTGTTTGTGTATGTTTAATAACTATAACCAACGATAAGTTGATATAGTAGTTAACTCATGAATTTTAAAAAACGTAAAAACATAGAAAATCACAGATTTAATTCACGTTATACTTCAATATGTTTTTTTTTCTTTTGACAAGTATATTTTAAACTATAAGATATATAGAAAAAGAAATCAACGTGAATCAAACTATTAATGTCATTATAGTTGGCATACATAGTTTTTTTAACAAGTTATCCTATTATATTAAGTATGATTTTAAAAGTTAGTAACTCACTCATTCTGACACTTGTCGTGTCTATCGATTCCAGATTCTAACACGTGTCAAAAACTTCAATCAACTATATTTAGACATTATGCTAACATAAATTTAGAAAATTTCAAATCCAAAAAATAAAAAGATAACTAAAATGTAAAATGATTATTAAAAGTAAATTATACAAAAAATATTTTTGTAAAAGAAAGAATAATTTTTTAACGAAGAACTAATACTATATTTAAGGAATCTTAATATATATAGTATAGTTTAAAAGTTAGTAACTCACATGATTCATTCTAACACGTGTCATGTTTACCGATTCCAAATTTTGGCACGTATCAAAACGTATATAAATTAGATTTATACATTCTGCTAACATAAATTTAGAAAATTTCAAATCCGAAAAAATGAAAAAGTAACTAATGTAAAACGATTATTAAAAGTAAATTATACAAAAAAAATTCTATAAAAGAAAAATATTTTTTTTAAAGAAGAAATAATACTATATTTAAGGAATCTTATTATATAAAGTACGGTTTTAAAAGTTACCAACTCACAAGATTCTGATACGTGTCATGTTTATCGATTCCATATTTTGACACATGTCAAAAACTTTAATCAATTAGATTTAGATATTATGCTAACATAAATTTGCAAAATTTCAAATCCAAAAAATAAAAAAGTAACTAAAATGTGAAATGATTATTAAAAGTAAATTGTACAAAAAAAATGTAGAAAAGAAAGAATATTTTTTAAAGAAGAAATAATACTATATTTAAGGAAATTATAAAATTCAATTTGAGAATATTAATTAAGGAATTTATATAAGAAATTCTTTTTTTTTAAAAAGATATTTTAAAAGAAGAAAAAATACTAATATAATTAAAGAAATAATACAATACATAAATGTTATGCACGAGATACAATGTCATATTTTGAAATATTAATTTAAATCGTAACTAGAAAATATTTTGAGAAATTATAAATACATTAATATATAAGTAAAAATGTGATAACGTCTATCATTGAGATTTTATATTGTGGCTATTTTGTTATAACTTAATCATAGAAAATAAATAAATTTGTAAAAATGTAAAAAAAAGTTCTAAAACAAAATTGCTAAATTAAATTGAAAAGTTCCTAAAATATTGGTAAATATATGTTGTAGTTGTGATTGTGTTTATAATTTTATTTTCAAAAATCTTATACAATATAAGTAAATATGAGTATTTACAAAACTTATCATGGTATATCATGTGATTGAGTAAATAACAACGATTTTATTCGAAAAATCTAATTTTTGATCTATAATAAATATATTTTATTGGTGAATTTATTTTAGTAAATTTTTTTTTTAAAACTATTTTATAGTTTTAAAATATTATATTTTAATTTGTATATGCACTAGATGTAATCTAGTATAGATATAAATTATAGTGACAGTAATATTAGTTGATGATAGAAATAGAATTTGAATTTTGACAAACAAAAAAAAAGGAAATAGAATTTGAAATATATATAAATAATTAGAAGAGAACATGCATGCCTTCGTCAGAGTGGACTAAGATCAAAGAAAAACTGATAGCATACAAACGAACTTAACATAACTAAAAATATCTAAAGAGATCCAACGGTTCATATCATCAATAACAATATCCGACGATCAGCTTTAAACCATCTCTCTGATATCTCCGAGAACACAACACACACATACACAAAACACAAACACTTCTTTTGATTTTTTTTTTCTTTTTGTCTGAATGGAACAAAAGCATGCGACATCTCTGTCTTTATCATCTCTCTCCTCTCTTGAAAAACTGAAACTTTAAAGCCAGCGATGAAAAAGAAGAGATAAAAAGTTTGATTCTTTACATCTCCTTTAGCTTCTTCAGCTTCATACTCGAGCTCAAAACCAGACCCTAGAAAGAGAATTAAAATGACGGCCACACTAATGCTGCTTCATCTTCTTCTTCTTCCTCTTCTCTTCAGTAGCCAAGTTGGAGCAGAACTCACCCACGAGTTACAGACATTGATGGAGATCAAAACAGAGCTTGACCCAGAAGACAAACACTTAGCTTCATGGAGCATTAATGGAGATCCGTGTAAAGACTTTGAAGGCGTTGGTTGTGATTGGAAAGGACAAGTTTCTAACATTTCTTTACAAGGGAAAGGCTTGTCTGGTAAAATCTCTCCCAACATTGCAAAGCTTAAACATCTGACCGGTTTGTTCTTGCATTACAATACTCTTGTCGGAGATATCCCTAGAGAACTTGGTAACTTGTCGGAACTTACGGATCTTTATCTTAATGTTAATAATCTCTCTGGTGAGATTCCTTCAAACATTGGGAAGATGCAAGCCTTGCAAGGTCAGTTTTTATTTATTTATTTAATTAAGTTAATCATCGATTACAACCTATATTAGCATTGTAAGAACTTTGGTTTCTGTAAAATACTTGTCCCAAGATTATTCAATGTTCATTGGAGATTTGAAATCTAGAAATCTGAGCTCCTTGTTTAGGGTTTAGTTACTTCACTATTTCTAGTTGTTGAAATCTTTTGAAATGTTAGATGATTATTTTTTGGAATTTAATGCGTTAATGATCTGTCTTCAAAAACGTCATTTTCATTTCATGTCTTTTTATTAGGATTTTTCTTTTTGCAATTTTCCTCTGAGGAAGAATAGTCAAGAAATTTATTGCTACTTTAAAAGATACATATACTTTTAATTTGATCCATTATTTGCTTACTGGTCCCAACACAACATGGCCTTGAATTGAAGATACTTGTACTTCTCTTGATTAATCTTGTTCATTTAGATAATTGGTTTGATTACTTCAAAAGGCTTTAAATTTGAGGTTGAAGTAGTTGTAGGACCAGGTTTCTAAATTCAGAATTTAGTTCTAAGTTAATGGATATAGAAAGTAAGACAAAATTTGAGCTTCAACAATTTGATATCCATTCTTTGTTTGGTCTCCGTTGTTGTGTAGTTTTGCAGCTCTGTTACAACAATTTGACAGGAAGCATTCCAGGGGAGCTTGGTTTACTGAGAAAGCTTAGTGTTCTTGCTCTTCAATCTAACAAACTCACGGGAGCTATACCTGCGAGTTTAGGGGATTTAAGTGCTCTAGAGCGGCTAGATTTGAGCTACAATCACTTGTTTGGTTCTGTACCAAGCAAATTAGCTAGCCCTCCTCTGCTTCAAGTTCTCGACATCCGCAACAACTCCCTCACTGGCAATGTACCTCCTGGTAATTAGACTAATTCCTTCATTGTTAGAAATAGCAGATTGGAAGAGTGACTCCTTCACTTATGATCGTTGAATAGAACTTTATGAATATGTTAAGACTTATTTGTGTAGTGTTTCTCATTTTGGTTTATGTTTCTGTTACTCCTCTGCATCAATTTGACAGCATTGAAGAGACTGGATGAAGGTTTTGCTTTTGGTAACAACTTGGGATTATGTGGGGCTGAGTTCTCGACTTTGAAATCTTGCAATGGCACAGCTCATGAGGAACCGAAGCCATACAGTGCAACCGTGACTGGCTTTCCATCCCGGGATATACCAGAATCAGCTAATCTCCGGTTACCTTGTAATGGAACAAACTGTAATGCTCCTCCAGAATCTCACCAAGGTGCAATCCTTATCGGTTTGGTTGTCTCGACCATTGCCTTGTCTGCTATTAGCATCCTCTTGTTCACGCATTATCGCAGACGCAAACAGAAGCTTTCAACCCCTTATGAAATGTCGGACACCCGTCCCAACACTGTAGGAGGTGGCTTTAGGAAGAACAACGGTTCTCCATTGGCCAGTCTTGAATATACCAATGGTTGGGATCCACTTTCAGACAATAGGAATCTCAGTGTCTTTGCTCAAGAAGTTATCCAGAGCTTTCGGTTCAATCTAGAAGAGGTTGAAACTGCTACACAATATTTCTCAGAAGTGAATTTGCTAGGAAGAAGCAACTTCTCTGCAACTTACAAAGGAATCTTGAGAGATGGTTCTGCTGTAGCGATCAAACGGTTTAGTAAAACCAGTTGCAAATCCGAAGAACCTGAGTTCTTGAAAGGACTCAACATGTTGGCGTCTCTGAAACATGAAAACTTGGCAAGACTTAGAGGTTTCTGCTGTTCAAGAGGCCGTGGAGAATGCTTTCTCATCTATGATTTTGCTCCCAATGGAAATTTACTGAGCTATCTCGATCTCAAAGATGGCGATGCACATGTTCTTGATTGGTCCACCAGAGTATCCATCGCCAAAGGCATTGCAAAGGGTATGGTTTTACTATTCCGAGCCAATTAGCGTTCTTGATTCCCTCTTGTTGATTCTTGTTTATGCGTTTCATGTGTGTGTTTTAGGGATTGCTTATCTGCATTCATACAAAGGAAACAAACCGGCATTGGTTCACCAAAACATCTCAGCAGAGAAAGTCCTAATCGACCAGCGATACAATCCGCTACTCTCAAACTCAGGCCTCCACACGCTTCTGACAAACGACATTGTCTTCTCTGCACTCAAAGACAATGCAGCAATGGGCTATCTCGCCCCAGAATACACCACAACAGGACGTTTCACGGAGAAAACCGATGTCTACGCTTTTGGGGTTCTTGTGTTTCAGATTATCTCGGGGAAACAGAAGGTTAGGCATCTTGTTAAGCTTGGAACTGAAGCTTGTAGGTTCAATGATTACATCGATCCAAATCTTCAAGGAAAGTTCTTTGAATATGAAGCCACGAAGCTAGCTAGAATCGCCTGGTTATGCACTCATGAATCTCCCATTGAAAGACCATCTGTGGAAGCTGTTGTTCATGAGCTCGGGAACTGTAGTAGCTGTCTCTGAGAACTCTTTTGAGGCCAATCTGGGATGTACCTTAGGAATCAAGGAAGGGTTTCTTAGTCGCCTTTTCTTGTGTTTAGGGTTAAGAAAAGGTGTTTGTTCCCTTTCACTGTGACGTTTAAAACTGTTCAATGTGTTGTATTTTTCTTTTTGTTCGCATGATATGTTCTGTTAAGCTCTTCACTCTTCAGCCTTAGAAGAAGACAAGTACATTAACTTTAAACGTAATTCGGTAGATGGAAGATATTTATGGTACTTCGTGTTATAAACTTAATAACTTATAATTCCTTCCACATATATATGAAACTTGGTCTTTTTTTTTTTTTATATTACTTTTCGAACCAATTATTGTCTAAAAAGTAGCCTAAGTCTAACAAAGTCTAGTGTAACCAATTACTGAAAAATATATTAAAAAACCAACCAATATAACTTTGTTCTTCTTTTTTTTTATGTCAAAAAAAAAATAACTTTGTTTTTTTCAATGCCTTTGGTTGGCATATATAATGCATTAGAAGATGCATTTAAAAACCCAAGCATTTGCATTGGACTTCAAAATCCATTAATGTCCTATGTCAATTTAAATCCATTAAAAACTTCAATCTAATAACACCCTATATATAATGTATTAATGAGTTGATAAATCTTAAACTACGTATATGTCTTTTTAAAACTGAAATAGAAGATGGACAATATTTTATCAGTTTTCTTTCACTCGTCGTCTCTTACTCTTACGATAAAGCTAAAGGCTGGATTTTCAGTGTAATTTAGGAAGAGTTCAACACATTGAGCAAAATTGCTAAAAATCACATTCGATTCGTACATTTTCCACAGTTTGTCTAATGGCATCGTGGTAAACGACATATTGATCGATGAGCGACTCATAGTTACGTAGGAACTTGTCATACAGTACAAGTTGTACCAATGAACTTGAAACCTTCGGTGTCCAAAAGACTTCTCTAATGGGGAAACAATAAAATGTATTTTGGATCATGTTGTTCCGTCCTCGAGAATCCATATAGTAATAGGACCATCTTCATTGTCATCACGGGCAATGACTAATTTGTCATTGAATGTCACCAACCCATCACAAAAATGATAAAGAAAGTAGTTCTCAACTTCGATTTCTTGAGGTAAGGTGATGATGCTGATTTCATTGGATAGCAGATTGTAGCACATTAGGAAGTTGGTATGTAGTTTTCGTGGACTACTATATCGTATATCTTTCTTCGAAGGTAAAGTCCATGGGATGTAGACATATGCAGAACCATATTATCCAGTGTTCGCTATGTTGCACTGATACAGATACGAATGAAACAAACACGAGAACGGAAATGAAAAACAACTGATTAAAAATGAATGGATATCAGAATATGCCAATTAAATATAAAATACTCATATATATAAAGAAAGTTGCAAGTAAGTCTCAACATAGGAAAAACTTTAACATAATATTTAAATAGTAATAAAATAAACTAATCATTGAGCGACCCATTTTCAAAATTTGTTTTTTTTCTATACAAAGCTAATATGTAAAAGGTTAAAATAGACATTTAAGCAATTAAACTCAAAACTGATTTTTACCATGTATTATGTTGTTATCAAATATATTTGAAAAAGTGATGAGAAGTAAATCGAAGATGAAATAATGAAGTTCAAACTTGATTATCAGAGATTCGTAGTCGTAGGTTAGAGAGATGACATGACATATGTTTAGTTTTCATAAAGATCGATAAGTTAGTGAAGAAAAAAACATTCGATGAGACAATAATCCTCGTTTATAAGAAAGAATTACACATTAACCTAATAAAACAAAAAGTTGTACCATTTTTTTTCTTTTTTTGTTGAGTTTGTTGTTGGAAAAATAATTGGTGAAGTTTTATAAATACACTTAAGAAATTTGAGAACTACATTTAAGTTTATAGTAATTTGATACTAGTCCTTTTTCATTGAAATTTATCAAAATATCCTTATTTCTTATCTATGAGTTATTTAGATAAATTAGAAATTTAATATAATAATTCATCATCAATTTTATAATAATAAAAAAGGAAAAAGGTTATTTAAATACTCAACTTTGTTAAAGTGTCAAAAAATGCTTAAACTGTTTCGTTGTAATTTTAATTACCAAACTATTTTAAATAGTGCCAAACTAGAACTAAGTTAAATTGATAATTAACAACATTAGTTAACATAGCTAAAATGAACTAAGTTAAACTTTCGTTGGATGTTCTCTCAAAGATTCCTAAGAAGCTTCCACTACAAGTCTCCTAACCCCTCGTGAAGATCTTTGTGAAGCTTCCTGTGAGTTTTTTTACGACGCAACCTGTGAAAAATAAATACATTAATTGAAGAAATAACCAAATAAACACAACTTCATGCCTTGAACTGGTTTAATACCTTGTGAATAAGTCTGTTGCCACCTATTGGTAGTGTAGTACTCAGACACAAATGAATCAAGATCGAGCTTCCTTGCCAATATAATAGATATGGCATGATTACATGGGATACCATTCAAATGCCAATTAACGCAACCACACATTATCAGCCTTAGATTAACGCAATATGAAGTACCATGATCATCAACCTCATATTCATCACCTGTACTCATATACCTAATACACCTCTTAGATTCTATTCTACCCTTTTCAATTGCAGCATGTGTCTTCTTAGTGAATTTTCTCTTGAAATTGCTTGTAAAAATGAAACGTTTGGCATTATGTTCCATTGCTTGCCTCCTAATACCCTCTAACATATCAACCATTGGCTTCTTCCTCTCGTTTCTAATAGTTTTATTAAAGCTTTCCGACAAGTTGTTCATAACATCATTGCAACACGAGCCAACTTTAAAGAACGCCCGAGACCATGTAGTTGGTCTAGCACGTTGGAGTGAATCATACGCACCTATATTATACTTCTTCAACACTTCTAAGTTCTCATATAAGTCTCCCGTTGTGTAGCTTCTTGCTATTCTCCAGAATATTCCCTCAAGTTCTGGATCTTTGTTGGTCCTCTTCCAATTTTGCAAGATATGTCGAGCACACATCCGATGTTCTGCATGTGGTAGCTCTGAATGTACAGCATTCACTAATCCCTGTAATAAACAACCAAAAACATTTAGTTCGAAGCATATAAAAGAAAAATTTGCAAATATAAAAGGACTAACCTTCTGCTTATCAGATATTATAGTCATGTTGTCTCCTTCTTGAAGTTGTAGGTCGACCTTAAGATGCTGGATAAACCATTCCCAATTATCAGTGTTCTCAACCTGAACTACAGCCCATGCGATCGGGAAAATTCTATTGTCACCATCTCTACCAACTGCGGCTAACAACTCTCCTTTTATATCCCATTTTAAGAATGCACCATCTATTTCTATAATGGGTCTACAAGTTTTTTTCCATGAAGTTTTCAAAGATTCAAAGCAAATATATATCCTAAAAAACCGTTGTTGCCCTTCTAGTGGTCCAGGAATTGTCTCAATGTCAACTGTAGATCCAGGATTTGATCTAAGTAGCTCTTTTTGATAATCCCAAAGTCTTGAAAATTGTTGCCCGTGTATGGTCTTCCTTTTTTGAAACACTACCTTCTTTGCTTTTTTACATTGGTCCATAGAAACATTGAGATTATACAAATTCTTAATCTCAGTGACCATCTCAGTTGACGTCATTTTCAGTTTTACCCTAAGATCTTCCTCAAACAGCTCTGCAATTGTTGATGTTTTCAACATGCTCGAGTAACCAGATTTATCACAAATATGCTCATTAAAATATATTTTCACCAGCAACTTGTTTCTGCCTTTATCATATGAGCAAAAAACTCGCCAAGGACAATCTTTAGCTGAGCATATTGCACCAACTCTCTTAGCTGAAGAGATGTACATCTTGATATCATATTGTGTTTTTAGTGAATACTTAAGAAGGTTATGCTTGAACTCTGCAGCACAATTTTAGGATCTTCCTAAGGCTATAAGTTCTTCAGAATCTATACTACTAGCATGAATAATAGGCTTGCTACCATCAACATCCATTTCATCATCAGAAGACGCTGAAAAATACGGGATTTCATCCTCATCATAAATTTCATTACCACTATCAGCATCACTCTCCTCATTTTCCCTCGCGAAAGTTCCAAATTCTTCTAAATTCAGACAAGCTTCTTCAACGACTATATTACATTCACCTTGTACATCATCACTTTCAACTTCAATATTGTCTAAATCCTCATCACCACCCTCGTCACTCTCATCATAACCATGTTGTGACTCCTCTCGTTCTGATCCCCTACTTCCATCACTTATGTTCTTGGTCACATTACGTCATTTAATAAGGAGCCAAGCAAGGTACAATAGTTAGCAAAAAACAGAATTTTTAAGAACTTGATGAAACTGGGAATAAACAAATCCAGAAATTGAAAAAATCATATACATTTTGATCTTATTTATGAAGCATCTATTTATAAAGCACGAAAGGAAAAAGAGAGTTAAAGCAGGTCATGTGAAGAAAATTGAGGGCAGGTTGCTAATGCTAATCGAGTTTGTATTCGTCTTATCACCAAGCTAACACCAAATCATCCCAAAAACAAGAGCCACAATTACATTTCTCACTAAATTTGTAGTATGTATCAGACCAAAAACTTTGATTCGCCAAAACTAAAACAACAAGATCACGATAGCTAATTTCAGTCTTGAAATGTAGTAATAACTCATAGAGTCGAGTTGCTTATGGAATCATCATACTATCCTAACAATTCTACATTCACAGGACGTGACATAACCCAGGATGACAAAATCCATGTTATAGTTTCAAAATTCCTTACAAAATTACTCCTCTCATCAATTAAAGTGTTGGAATTTAGAAAACACTTACCTGCTTCTGATCTGCCGATGTATCGAAAGTTTCTGCTTCCTTCCATGTCCTGAATTATGCTCCATCTTGAATTTTCGTTCGCCGCTGTATTTGGGTCAAAGGATCGAAAGAGAAGCTTTTAATCTGGGATAGTTTAAGATTATTTTGTGAGGTTTTAATTTAGGGTTTGAAATTTCAATTTAATTTTTTTTTTTAATCTTGTTAGTCATAACTAACGGTGTTAATTAACAATGTAACTAGCCCTAATTTGGTATTATCTAAAATAATTTAGTAATTAAAACTACAGTGAAAGAATTTAGGCATTTTTTGACACTTTAACAAAGTTGAGTATTTAAATAACCCTTTTCCCTAAAAAATTAAGAGAGATTATTTATCATGTTTAGAATAATCATTCTTAAATTTGGATAAATAAAAATATAAAAAATATTGTTCATTATATAAATTCAGATTTATAATTTATCTAAAATAAGTAATTTGAAATTATATAATTTATATTATCAATTAATAAATATAATAATAATTTATAAATTTTATCTAGATTTTAGGTAGACTTAATTCATTATGTGTTGATTTGTTAATGAGTTCAAATTTTAAACAACCGACTTATATATCACTTATGTTAACTTAATTTTGTTCTATATCTACTTATTTTAAGTCTCCAATTTATGTTTTGATTAATTGATTTATAATATAGTTCATTTTTATTAATAATAAAATCGACGTAATCAATAAGTCAACGTCAATTAAGTCCACCATGACTAACCAAGTCGACAATTTTTTTTAATATAAATCAATGAACAAGTTGCCATAAAAACCCCAAAAGCAAAAGAAAATCAACATATTTTTGTTTATCTATTCAATTTTATATTAGTTTTTGTACTACGAGCTCAAATTTTGGGACTTTTCTTCTGGTAGTTGTGAAAAATCTTCTAATCAATTTGATTTGAGTGGCTTCTTAGTTTCACATTATTGGTTGTGCTTTTTGTCCTTGTGAATTTAGTATATATATCTCCACTTTGAAACTATATTTGTTTCCAGAGAATGATAATGTGACCTCTTTATAACTGTTTGTAGGATTTTGTATGGGTCGAAAAACTCTATTAGACTTAATTGATCAAAGAGAAGGATAGATTCAACATTCAACATTCTACCAAATAAGATAATTTTTAACATGTGATGACACAGTTGGGAATCAAGGGAGTTTGACGGGTTTCTTGGATGAATTGTTGGCTCTGCAGCAGTGCAGCCTCTTAGTTGCCGTGTTAGGACCTTGTCTCTAAAATGTTTTCGAAAGAGTGCTGATCCAACTAATTATGCTCATGTGAACTGTCGTCTATGTAGCGCCACGTTCTGGAGCTTCAACTCGATATATATTCACAGCCTTTTGAGGTCTTCACTTGCAAGACGCTTATTAAGCTTAAGCTAGGGACTCTCCCTGAGAATGCTCATCTTCCGGCGCTTAAGACTCTCGTTATTGATTCGGTTTGATTCTCGGGTATGTGCCAATGTTGAACTCTTGTCTTTTGGTACTTTTGGTTCAAATTTTCAACACTTTCAAGCTTCAAGTTTTCAAATCTCTTTACCAACGTACTATAATTTTGCTTCTTGTCAGTATATATTTATAGAAGTGGAAGATACAATGTGGATGAAACTCCATTTGAATCAATAGAACAAAGGAATTGATGTGATCACCAGTATTACGGTGAGTGAGTATCATTGTATAATTTCTACCTATTCCGTTGAAAAGAAGCAAGGAATAGGACAAACTTTAGTAGATTTTCTCGAGTCAAATCGGTGGACACCTTCTTTCTCTCGGGAGCATAATTAGGACCTTTCTTAATGGAAGAATACCCATTCCATTTCCTGAGAAGTAGAAAGGATATTAGATCTTGATAAAAGTCTCAAAAGAAACAAAACACAATAGAAAGTAGAATCATTTACACTTGTTCTATGAGATTTTTTCTGCCTTTGCCGTCTTCGTCAATGTCCTGAAGGGTAGAAAGGGACACTTAAATCAATATCAATTCTTAAGGCAAATGCAACAGAGAACTCTCTACTTG
The DNA here is from genome assembly GCA_004349715.1 of Crucihimalaya himalaica. Lineage (NCBI taxonomy): Eukaryota > Viridiplantae > Streptophyta > Magnoliopsida > Brassicales > Brassicaceae > Crucihimalaya > Crucihimalaya himalaica. Next base: position 1,259,710 of record SMJT01000001.1, read on the forward strand.
AATGACATCGCACAAACCTTCCCTTCTTGAATCTGTAAAAGCAGTGCTTGCACTCTATTATCTACATGTTGAACCTGCAACAAAATGGCTCAGAGCTATTGATGCAGCAGACTAAATAAACCGAAAAGTGACCGCGTGTGAAATAGGCTTAATTGATTGATTCAAGAACATCCAGACAAGGAGACAGGAAACAGAAATAAAAGGGGATAACGAACCAAAAGCAGATAAACATTTCAGAACAGTCTTGCATTACCTTCCTGGAGACTATCTTTTTTTCCAATTCCACCCACTTGTTTTCTTTACCATATTTCCAGGCAAAGCTGTCGATCGATTCACCTAACTTTTTCTGTTAAAGCAAGAATTTGAAGGACGTTTTTTTTTTAAATACAGCATGAATACTAACAAATCCCACCATATATATACATGTACATTTATGATCACCTTGAGCTCAACCACTGAGATGCTACCTTCTTCTGGGACAGCTAAGAAAAGTTGCACCTCTGGTGATCCTTGTGCAGCATACTTCTTCCCTTCTTCAGTCAAAACCCATGTCTTCCTAGTAATGTCCTGTAGATATAGTCAAATTAAAAACCAAAGCTTTTTCCACCGGATTTAAAACTTGTTAAGCTAACAACAACCCAGTAGGACCCTTGTTAATTGAAAGGCTATCAGATTTCTCCTTTGGCCGAATACGAGTACCTGAGCATCGATGTAACGACAACCCTGGAGCCTTCTGATGACATTCTTGACGTGATCGTGGTCAAAATTGTGCTCGGAAGCAAATTGACCCAAATCCAAGATCTGCTCATTGTTCTGCAGAAACCCGAGTATCGCTCTTTCTGCCATAATCTCTTCTACGTAAGGGGAATAGCTGACAGACAATTGGAACACAAAGCCAAAGACCCTAATCGAATTAGAAGCTTCTTCCTTTAATGGAAAAAGAGTATTTGGGCCAGCAAAAGCAAAAGCCCAGACTGAATTATATGCCCAAATAACAAGAAGAGAATGAAATAGATATCGAATTTAATTTGGCGAACAAGAAAAGAGAAAGAGAGACCAAACACAGAGATCTAATTTAAGGTTTATAGAACTACAAGTAACAAACAACAAAAATCTGTTCTGACTTTACCTCAAACGAGCGGTTGAAAATCGTACCGGACGTCAGAAAGTTCAAAGTCGAAGCCCTAGAGAGAAACACAAGTTTCTTATATATTTTTTTTCTTTTTTTTTTCGCTTTAATGAAAGTGAAATAGATATATAATGTATTATTATTTTCCTTTTTTTTTTTTGTCGTCACGTCATTTTATTTGATTTTGTTAATGTTAAATTTAAGTCTAAAAAAACTCTTTTTTTTTCGTTAGTAACTAGGATCCACTTTGCCGGCTCATAACCTAGTATACAGAAGTGTTTGCTAAAATTAGATTATGATTTTTTATGTGTCAAAAGGTTAAATTTAGTTTTATAAAACTGTGCACATGTTTTCTTATTTAAAATATTTATATGATTTCTATACAAGTAAATAAAATAGACTAATTAAGAAATCTTGTAAAATTATCATTGTAAATTTTAACTTTTTGATTTAAGTTTTTTTTTTTTTTTGTCAAGAGATTTAAGTTTAATATGACACTTGGATGATTATGTTGGCAATGATGACAATATGTTACATAGAATTCACAAGAAATTTGGATGTGAGGTTTAATCATCTAGATCTGGATACAAAGTTTTACTAAATCAATGATATTTAAGTCAATAATAAATAATCAACACAGAAAGTATCAAATGAATAATTTTCCTTTGGTCAAAAGAGGATTACACAAACTATCTAAAGAGGAAGATGTTGGTGACGTGCACATTGTATTCTATAGCTAAATAATCATTCACTAATCCTAACCGTCCATTTATCTCAACCGCTTGATCGGACGGAGCAAAAATATTCCATAGAAACGAATCGTGCACAGATTTATAAAAAAAAAAAAGATCTCTTCTCCTTCTTCTTCTTGAAAGCTTTAGAGTGCCGCGTAGAGATGGGGAATACGTATTGTATCCTCGGTGGTTGTATTGATCAAGCGAGTGTTGGTGTGGTCGAACGTTGGGGTCGATTCGAGCATATAGCTGAACCAGGTTGTCATTTTTTTAACCCTCTCGCCGGTCAATGGCTCGCCGGTGTTCTCTCCACTAGGATCAACTCTCTTGATGTCAAAATCGAGACCAAAACTAAGGTTCTTCATCACTTATGTTGTTTTGATCTTTGGGAATTTTTGTTAATATGTATTGAAATTCATGTAATTTAGGTTTGTGTATTTTTCTTTTATTTGTAGGATAATGTGTTTGTGCAGCTGGTTTGTTCGATTCAGTATCGTGTAGTGAAAGCTAGTGCTGATGATGCGTTTTATGAGCTTCAAAACCCTAAAGAGCAGATCCAAGCCTATGTGTTTGATGGTAACTTCTCTCTTGATATTTGTTTTTTGGTTTGAATAAGCTCTTTTTTGTTTCTTGATTTCTTCTTGTATATTTGTTTTTTGAATCATAGTGGTTAGAGCGTTGGTCCCGATGATGACGCTAGATGCTCTTTTTGAACAAAAGGGTGAAGTTGCCAAGTCTGTTCTTGAGGAACTTGAGAAGGTATAGCATGTTGTTCCTTCACTATCTCATTCATTTGTATGTTTAGAGACTCTTTGTCCATAATAAGATTGAAGATATCAGTTGTGAGATTCTTGATGTTTTATCGTGATCCTGCTTATAGTTGAGCTAAGTAATGGGTGAATTCTGATTTCTGAGCCTTTATAAAGTGTTTGGATTTCATATTTAGTGTATGTTTGGCTCTGTTCGAGACTCTTGATCATATCAGTTTTGTGAGATTCTTGATGTTTTATCGTGATCCTGCATTTGAGCTAACTAATGGGTGAATTTTGAGCCTTATAAAGTGTTTATCATAGATATGTGTGGATTGCATAGAGAAAACTAGAAAAGTAATAACATCATATATTCGAGGGTAGCCTGCTTTCAGGACTGCTTACGAGCTCTGTTATGGTCAACTGTTTCTTCAGGTGATGGGGGCTTATGGATACAGCATTGAGCATATTTTAATGGTTGACATTCTTCCCGATCCCTCTGTACGCAAGGCAATGAACGAAATCAATGCAGGTAAACTTTAGTTCCATTACCGAGGAAATTAGTCAGGTCTTTAATGACTCCTACACATCGAAGCATAGAAAGATTTATACATTTTATGAGTATAGGACTCTCAATTAGTATGTTTTGTCAAGGGTTCATGGGAGATTAATTTACAGTTGCAATGACGATTTTTATTTTGCTTCTCAAATTTATTATACTTAAATGCAGCACAAAGGCTCCAGCTCGCGAGTGTTTACAAAGGAGAAGCAGAGAAGATTCTCCAAGTCAAGAGAGCGGAAGCAGAAGCGGAAGCCAAATACTTAGGGGGTGTCGGAGTGGCTAGACAGAGGCAAGCAATAACGGACGGATTGAGGGAGAACATATTGAACTTCTCTGACAAAGTAGAAGGCACATCAGCCAAAGAAGTAATGGACTTGATCATGATCACACAATACTTTGACACGATAAGGGACCTTGGAAACTCGTCAAAGAACACAACAGTGTTTCTTCCGCATGGTCCAGGACATGTGAGGGACATCAGCGACCAGATACGAAATGGTATGATGGAGGCGGCTAGTGCTCAGGTCAGCGAAGTCTAAAGAAAGATTCACTTCGGGTTGTGAATTGAATTTGTTTCCTTGGCTTTCTCTGATTATGTTTTACCAGTGTGAATTTGTTGGATTTTGCCTCTCTCCCTTTTTTTTAATGGTTCTCATGGTGATATTGTTATTATTACGGTATATATAATAAGCCAAAGTACTTAAACTCTTGTGAAGAGGAACATAACAAAGTTGAGCCGACGGGCGCCATATATGGGATACCAACAAAAGTATTAAATAGTTGGTGACTCGGGGGATCTATAATTTCTTTTTTTTTTTTTTTCACGAAATTTGCTTCTTCAACTTCTAGTCTACCTAAATAAATCATAAAATGAATTGTGTTATACTTTCTATTTCACTTTAAGTAATGTTTTTGAGCTTGACAAAAAAAAAGTAATGTCTTAGAGATGTTGTTTTCTCAATTTAATTGATGTTTTTTCAAATTTTTATGCAAAAATTTATTCGTTTTGTTTCAATTTAAATGTTGTTTAAAGTTTTTGCATATAGATTAAAGAATCATTTAATTTATAGTTTTTCTAAATTTATAATATATAACTAAAAATTATTTTACCAATAAAAAAAATAAACAACAGAATACAAATAGTCAAAACAAAAAAAAAAGTAATTAATTTTGCATTGAAAGTTGAAAACAACAAATAAAATGAAACAAAAAAAAATCTCTAAACAACAATTAAATTGAAAGAGAGAGAGAGAGTAAATGTTTTTGAGTTTTTCTCTTACCATTTATATTGTACCTCTCTTCGAATTCAAACAAAATTCGAGAAAATGAAAGATGGAAGACACAAGCCCTTGTGCAGACTATTGGATATCAGGATAATAAAAAAGACTATTGATGTGAAGCCTCTTGTTGTGTTGGGTTTAGAATATGAGAAAGATGGTTTGGGGAGTTGGCAAGAAACATTTGGTACATGTTAATATTGTTGGCTACTTGGCTCAGAGCTTAATATCAAACTCAAACCACTCTCATCGGTGAGCACATAGTCAAAATGGGATAATGACAAGGGTAAATATGTTGTAGAAACCTTCTACGAGGCTATTAATGGCAATGACATCATTATGATTGATCAAAACACTCTAAATGAACGGGCTAGTTATTTATTATCAATCTCGTAAAAAGCTTATACTATTGGCTTGTACCAACTTTCCAGAAGTTGAGGTCAAATCTTCCTAATGCAGAGACCATGAGTAAGATTACGAGTCCTATTATAGCTGAAAAAAGAAGTTTAGGACAAAACAAGCTCACATTATTAGAAAGTGTATAATCTAACACGTAGATCTAGCTTACGGTTGGTACTTTCAAGTGAGTATTCCGATTTTGAGCATGCAAAGAAGAAAAGGAAATTAAAGAGATGACACCCTCTGGAATACCCGAGATCTTGGCTTGAGCTTAAGCTTTTGCAGATTTGTCTCTCTCTCTCTCTCTATCACTGATCTCTCTCGTCCTTTACAAGATTTTCGGAAGAAGAAAGAGCATGAGCTTTTACATTCACCCAGCTCGTAACAAACCTACACACACATGTCTTACAACTAGTTGTTAGCACCTATTCGGACTCCTTGGTGGTTCAGCTTAAACCAGCTGCTTCTTTAATTTTGAAGACCTTTATGTTTGATTTAAGGTCTCTCCAACACCACCTTAGTTTCTCTTGATTTTGACAACAATATTCAACTATCTACGTTACATCAAATAGATCATTAATACTTCCTCTGTCCCAATTTTAACTTATAAGATTTTTTTCCTTAATAGTGCACATATTAAGAATTATTATTTTTTGGAAATATTATTTAATATTTTTATAGGTTAAATTTTTATAACCCAATTTTTGTATTATATTTTTCAAAAAATAAATAGATATATACATATATTAAAAACCTTAAATTAGTTTTTGCTATATATTTTTATGATAGCATTTCAACAAAACATCTTTGTATTATGAATTAACATCATCTTTTGTAATGAAAAATTGTAAATTCATTTTTGAAAGTTGAAACCAATGAATAATAACAAAAAATAAAATCTTATTAACATATCGCAATCATGCTTTAATATGAGAGAAAACCATCTGTCCCTATCAAAGGGTTTCGGAGTCCCAAGTATAATGTAGTAATAAAAGAATGACCCATGTGATTAAAAAGACTCCAGTTGTTAGGAGGACTTAGCTGGCAAGGAGTTAATACTAATCACTTGTTAAAATAGTCATTAAACAATCAGATTCCAACTACTTTATTCAGCAGTCTTTGTCATCATCGAACTTGTCTTCGAAGTCTCATCCTCAATTTATACCTCTTTCAAGCCTTCTCTTTCGTTGAAACAACCTTTTCTTCTTCTTCTTCTTTCTCAGTTTCTCTCTCTCTCTCTCTCTCTCTCTCTCTCTCTCTCTCTCTCTCTCTCTCTCTCTCTCTCTCTCTCTCTCTCTCTCTCTCTCTCTCTCTCTCTCTCTTCTCTTCTCTTTCTCTGTTTTTTATCTGATTAAAGAAGATGATAGATTCAGTTTTGGAGCTTGTCAACAAGACTACTTCCAATTCTTTATTCATGTTCCTTTTCTGCAACGTCATCATCATCTTGATCCTCATGGGCAACATTAAACCGGGTTCTGAAGACAAATCAAATCCCGGTTCGCAGAAATCCGTTATGTTTTCTGACTCGGTTATCTCCTCCAAACCCGGTTTTGAGAAATCTGTGTTGATATCAGACTCGGTTATCTCTTCCAAACCCGGTTTTGAAACATCGGTTCTCTCTTCCGTGTTGAAATCTGAGTCGAATGTCTCTCCCGAACCCGGTTTTGAGAAACCCGTGTTGATCTCTGAGTCGGTTCCCTCTTACAAACCCGGTTTTCAAAAATCCGTTTTGATACCTAAGTCAAATCTCACCTCTAAGCCCGGTTTACAAGAACCCGGGCTGATATTTAAGTCAACTCTCTCGTCCAAACCCGTCGGTTATGAGCAATCGTTAACCTCAAAACCCGGTTTAGTTTCTTCGGAGAAAGGGATCGTAGAAGAAGAGAATGAGAGCGAAATGGAGTGTGTGCTTCGAAGACGAGTTGAAGAATTTATTCGTAAAGTTAATACTCAATGGAAATCAGAAAACACTAAGAGTTATTATCTCTTACACTAATCAGAGTTTTGTTTATACTTATGGCAAAAAAATATGCTCTAAATACTATGAATGGGAAGCACAAGTCCATATTAGTGACTAAGTGAAGACATAATTGTTATTCTATTCTTATGAATTAAATTAACTAAATTTGTATCGAAACCAGATTAAATCAAATCATATTTAAATTTTTTATTGTAAAAACTACAACTTTTACTATCAAATAAAGTTACTAACGAAACAAATGCAAAAGGACACTGAAACCAACACATAAGATCATGTCAAAAAAAACATATCATATATTTTCTGATCCGATTCAACAAGGATTTGTGTCGATAATTTGCAGCCACAGTTTTTCAATAAAATAAAATTTCAATTAAGATATACTTCTTGCAACCAACCAAAAGGAACAATGCATAAAACAAAAATTAAATTAAATAAAAATACAATATACATGAGTCGCGTAAATTTGTGTAGATGAGTTTAGTTTGGTTGGTGGAATTTGCAATTTATTTTATGGTTTGTTCGAGAGAGAGAGAAAAAGGCATCTTTTAGTTCATCAAATCCATAAGTCAATAAAAAAACAAAGTTAAGATGAACAAATCCGACAAAGATGATATGATATCCTAGACCAAATTGATTTATACAGATTATGTTAAATCACTTGCCAACTAAGGACTGTATCCAACATAATCAAATTGTTAAATTGAAATTGCAACTTCTTTTACACATGTCATCTTCGAACTGGTATAAATATAATTATGTGAATGCCAATTTTTGGAAGCTTTTTTCTTTTATCAATAGCTATAAATTATCTCATTGTCTCATATGAGCTAAATTGATTTACGTACGGAATATAATGCAGTTGTACACGTGCATGACGTGCTAAAATTTTTGAAGGCTTATAGATGTATGTTCTTGTGATTTTTGAATATTTGTTATGAACCTTTATTTTTTTTTCACCAAGAAAAAATGCCGTTGGTTGTCGTTGGGTGTTTAAGCTTAAGTTTAACTCAGATGGTACGATTGAACGCCACAGAGCTTGTCTTGTAGCACTTGGAAATCGGCAAAAAGAGGGCAAAGATTACAAAGAAACGTTTGCACCTGTGGTGAAGATGACTACAGTTCGCATGTTTCTTAAAGTGGTTGCGGTTAAAAGATGGACCGTTCATATCAAATGGATGTTCATAATGCATTTCTTTATGGTGACTTGGAGGAAGAAGTTTATATGAAGCTTCCACCGGGGTTTCGTGGTTCCGCACCAAACAAGGTATGTAAATTGCGAAAGTCCTTATATGGGCTTAAACAAGCGCTGAGATGTTGGTTCTCTAAGCTCTCTAATGCTCTTCGTGGATATGGGTTTGTACAATCCAAAAAGGATTACTCGTTGTTTTCCTTAACACGGGGGAGTATGCATTTGTATGTGATTGTATATGTGGATGACTTGCTTATTGGAGGTAACGATGATGATTCCATCGCAAAGTTTAAGGGCTATTTAAGTCAGTGTTTTCATATGAAAGATATGGGTGCTTTGAAATATTTTCTTGGAATTGAAGTCGCACGGTCTCCGGTAGGTATCTACTTGTCTCAACGAAAGTACACGCTGGACATTATTAACGAAGTTGGACTGATCGGAGGACGTCCGGTAGCTACACCTCTTGTTGAAAATCATAAACTGGCGGTTGATGAGGGTGAATATTTTGACAAACCGGAACAATATCGACGACTCGTGGGCAGGTTGGTATATTTGACTATTACTCGGCTGAGCTCACTTACGTTGTACATTTGTTGGCTCAGTTTTTAAATCAACCGCGCCTCAAGCATTGGTACGCTGCCCTGCGAGTAGTTCGTTATCTCAAAGGACATCCAGGACAAAGAATCATGTATAAGGCGGATAATGACTTGGGTATATCCGGGTATTGTGACTCCGACTGGAATTCATGTCCTATAACAAGACGTTCGGTCACTGGTTTTGTGGTTATGATTGGTGAGTCATCGATCTCTTGGAAAACAAAGAAGCAAGACGTTGTCTCCAAGTCTTCTACGGAGGCGGAGTATCGCTCCATGTCTTACACATGTTCGGAGCTGAAATGGATATGTGAGCTGTTGTCCACATTCGGTGAGCCACCGAATCAATCTATGAAGATGTTTTGAGATAATCAAGCTGCACTTCACATTGCCGTGAATCCCGTCTTTCATGAGCGCACTAAGCACATTGAGTCGGATTGTCACTACATACAGGATGAGATAGTGAATGGGTCGTTGATCACATCATACATTCATACATCGGAACAAAAGGCTGACATTTTCACCAAAGCACTAGGTATCCACGCGTTCGAGTATCTTCGTGGCAAGTTGGGCATTCGGGATGTTCATGCGCCAACTTGAAGGGAAGTATTAGGGGACTGGTTTTGTGAATATTGATGTTTTCTTATTTGATTAGTGTCCTTAGGGTTTTTCTTATGTGTGTATATATACTCTTGAAAGTCATCTATGTAAGTCACATGTCACGCCAAAAGAATTTGTAAATTACTGTTTTAAGATAAAGAAGACCAGAATGTTTTGAACTATTTTAAGTTTTTAACACAAAATTATATCACTTGACATTTTTTATTTTAACATATTCGTTTTAATTTTCAATATAGTCACTGGATATTAACATAAAAAAAAAAATCAGACAAATTATAGCTCATCAAATTTTAGTTTGTTTTGAAATTAAGAATTTACATATTATAATCATTTTTCTCAAATATTTACAAGGAAAAAATGAGTAAACATAAACTAATTAAAATAACCTAGTTGAATACAGCTATTAGTGCGTTTAGAAGTAGCAAATATACATAATAATATGTCAATTCAATGAACGTAGATAGATTGTAGAATGTAGATAGATTCTATAAAGACGAATTAATAAAGGGGTTCCATCAATTAAAAAAATCAGTTGAGTTTCAAAATGAAGTCATTGAAGGAGAGACTAGGTTTACAGGACAGTATCCAAACCAGCATTATTAATTGTTTTATTGAAATTGCAACTTCTCTTCAACAAATCATTTTATAACTGGTAAAAGTAAAAAAATGTTATTATTATGTGAATGCCAGATTTTTGAAGCCTCATAAACAAAATACAAATATTATTAGCAAAATAGTAGCCTACAAATATTTTCTTTCACTCATTTAACAATTTTTTTAGTACAACTCTATATTAAGAAAACGAAGAATTTGTTACCAAAAAGATCAATTGTCTAGAGCTTTGCAATTTAAGAAAAAAAAATTTGGTGTCATGCAAAATAAGTTTAAAACCTTCAAATAACTCGTTGATAAAGAAGACCAGAAATTTGAAATATGTTAATACAAAGTTATAGCACTTGACATTTTAAAAAATGAAAAGTCATCTATTTCTATATAATCAGAAGAAATATTAAGATAGATAGAAAATCAATAAAAAAAAATATATATATATATATATATATATATATATATATTACATCATATTTATGTTTAGTTTGTTTGCTAAATATCGATTCAAGATTTTCAAGTTAACAATGTAACTTCAATATCATATTCTGAAATATTTTCAAGCGAAAAACATTAAACGTTAAATAATAAAACTAAGAAAACTACATGGAACCATGAGGTATTTATAACTACTTGAATACAACTTCTAGTGCTTTTAAACTTTAAAGTAGCATAGATACATAATTATTTAAATATGTCACTTTCAATGAACACATGGTAAATCGAGTAGTTGTAAATAGTAGATAGATTCTATAAAGAGGAATTAATGAAATTTAGTTGAGTATTAAAATTGAAAATGAAGTCATTGAAGAGTAGATTGAAGAAGAGAGTTTGAACATACTAAGTTTTGCACTTCTTCAACAACCACTTGGGATGGAAAATAACAAACAAGCCAAAGAACCCTAGATTACACCCTCTAATAAACCGTTTAAAAAAACAACTAAAATATGAGAAAGCTCTATTACACTCTAAAGAATCTGAACACATGCATGCATGAACGAATAGAATGAGCTTTTTTATAAGTGCTGCAAAAACCACCCGGCTAGGTTTTGGTCTATCTAGTTGGTGATCAAGCTTTAATGCTTCAAAAGCACAAGTTTCGAAAACCCATTGTCCTGCAAAATTAAAACAATTTATTTGAGGTTGTTCCAAAGAAAAAGTAATAGCGATACAACTTACAAAGTATGTGGAGCAAATGAAAAATTGATTAGTCATGTGTTATAAACATGGACGCCAATCACCATTTTCATCGGCTATATATGTATTAACAATGGAGTCGGAATAATTCAAATCCATATTAATCCGATACAAAATGGTAATCATGAAATATTTCATTGCGTCAAAACTACCAGAGATCATAAATAATGTTTTAAGATCATAAATAATGCTTGGTAGTTGGGTTAAATTAGCCAACAAAGGGATGCCATAACTACTTTCTAAATATTTTTATAAATTGTCACCATGAAATATTTTATTCTATGTTCAATTAATCGTTACGTGCTAGTTGGAAGTTTAAGGTGGGCCTAGCGCACAATAAGAAAATCAGAGATTAAACGGAGATTAATCGGGAACTAGTTTTAGAGCTAATTTATGTTTTACAAACATATTAATCCATTATCATTAATATTTTATATAATATTATTTTTAAAATTATAGTTTACACATCTTCAAAATTTAATGATTTTCATTGAAATTATTAACATAAGTTATTATTTAACATTACAAACTCCCTATCTAGACGTTTAAATAATAAAAAATATTTGTTTTATATTTACAATCCAAAAATAATAAAAACATGTAAGATTAGGTAGAGATTAATCGAGTTAAGCATAAATTAATCGGGTTAGGCGGAGAATAATCAGATGAGTGATTTTTTAAAGGAATTAGTCATTAATCGAGACGATTAGGGTGAGTCTAGCGATTAAACGGGGAATAATCGGATCTAGGCGAAGATTTTTAAAACATGAATTTTATTACGTCAGCTAAACTAGACCACCAGATACCATATATAATGTTTTAAGGGTAATAATACCAACGAAGTATGTTATAAAATATTTCATGGTTACCATTTATATCAGATTAATATGGATTTTTTTGTTTTAAAGTAATATGATTCTTTACATGTCAAGATTACCATTAAAACATTATTTTTGATCTTTGGTGGTTTCTGTTGACTTGACGCAATGAAATATTTCATGGTTACCATTATATCATCCTTTCGTCGGCTAATTTATTCCAACTACAACGCCTAAAATTACATTAATTGGATAAATTAGCCACCGTAGTTGGGACAATTTAACCGATAAATGGATGACAAAACTATTTGACTATGTCTACGACCTCTTAATTCGGAGATGAAAATATTATTATTGACGATGTCGACTATACTTAGCGAATGATGATACTGTCATGACGATGTACTGCTCGGAGTAAATTACTACTATTACATAATCTCGTGAAAATTGGTATATTTTCTCCTAAATTTCAGACAAGTTTGATTTGCTCAAGCTAATTTCTCTAATTTTCTAAACATTCTTTAATTTCTCACCCCTTTCAATTTTAAGACAAATTATTTAGCTCGGTTTTCTAAATCGATATTTTTTAATCTATCATTTGTAAACTTTTTTCCTTCATATTAAATAAGTACTCGAAGAGTATGCTTGTAGTATCAATGTGTGGTTGATACAAGAAAATATCAATATTTAATTTCTAAAATAGTACACGGGGATAAAAAAATATATTCCAACTGTTTCAAATTAGTTATCGTTTTAGAAATTAAATTTTGGTTCAAATTAGTTGTCGGTTTATGTTTTCAATGTTGATTTTTGACATATTTTAAACTTTTATCTCTACTCTTTTATCTTACTAACTAATGATATCAAATAAAACAATATATTAATATTGGTAAAACTAGAAATTACATATTTTCTTAATATGCATGAAAAAAATTTTAAACGACAACTAAATTGAAACGGAGAAAGTATAAACTAACAAAAGTATATGATACCATTAGGTAGCTACTAGTGCGTTTAAAACTTTAAAGTAACATAGATACACAATAAAAGTTAATAGGTAAATTCAATGAACACATATTTATAAATGGAACAGTTGTAGAATGTACTATGTAGATAGATTCCATAAAAGATGAATCAATAAGATTTAGTCGAGTTTCAATATAAAGTGATTGAAGGAGAGAGTTTGAACACACTAAGTTTTGCACTTCTACAACAACCACTTTGAGGATAAAAAGAAACATGTCAAAGAACCCTAAAGAGTAAAGATTACATCCTCTAATGAACCCTAACTTTTAGTGAAATATCTCTGTTTAAGAAAACAACTAACAATCTGAAAAAATACCATTACACTCTAAACAAATCTGAAGACACCAAAGAAAAACATCGCAGCAACTCAAGATCATGATTGATCAATGTCGGATTCTCTCCATCAATTATCAGCTCGGAACCTCGGTGTCAGATTCGCTATGGCCTCCAAATTCTTCATCATCTTCACCTTCTAAATCCTCCTCATCTTCTTCCTCATCTTCTCCTGGGAGAGAAGAGAAGAGATCCTTGATATGGTTAGCTGTGTTATTTGCATAGTAACCATGGACGGTGTTAGTACTTGGCTCATGCGAAAAGGACACAGGTGGTGCGGACACGAGTGGTGGCTGAATAACAAGAGGCTTGTTGACCCCGTATCTAGCCTTTGGATCTTCCGCTGATCCACCAAATGAGATATTAGAAGCTTGTGCTGTTGTCGGGATCCCGAGTCTTTCCTTTCTTTGCTTCTTTATCTGCTGCTGCTGCTGCGATTCCTCCTGACCAGCTATAAAACTTCCTACCATCACCTGAACAACATATATCGATTCCAAAAAAACAATGCTTAAAACGATACAAATACTCAAGTCCATTAAAGAGATCAACACCTCATGTTCTAAGTTATTTACCTGCACAGGACCAGCGGCTATAAAGAGACCGGCAAGTCCACCACCAAAGACACGACCATCTGGTCGAGCAAGAGACACACTCATCCCGCCAGCTCTGCTTCTGGTTCCTCCACTCTCGCTTGTTATAAATGAACCAGTCAAAGAAAGAATCTCAAAATGACCCTGACAAAAATTGTTAACTAAATTTAGTAAAAACAAAAAGGGTGGAAGGAATCTAAGACAGAGTGGAGAGAGAGAGAGAGAGAGAGAGAGAGAGAGAGAGAGAGAGAGAGAGAGAGAGAGAGAGAGAGAGAGAGAGAGAGGGCAGACCTCATAAGTGAGAGTACCACCAGATGTCATACATTGACGAAGTGTAACATTGGAAATGGGACCGTTCGCCGAAAGAATGCAGATAGCACGAGAGGCTTGTTGAGAGAACGTCATTATCTTCATCGTCACATCCTGTTAGAATCAGTGGGCCAAAAAGAGTAAGAAATCTAGAGGACTTAGTCAAGATTAATAAGCTTGGTATTATTATCATAGTGATAACCTGTTCGTCTTAAGGTCGCTAAACTGACTTTATACTCACATATACTCACTAAACAACAAGTAAAGACCAAAGAGAATTATGACTTACCTCACCGGCATTTACTGTGAGCACATGAGGTGTAAAACTTGGACTGACAAATTCCGCAGGTCCTCCACCTGCAAAGTTAACATCAAATGAATCAGTAAAAACAGCAAAAAAAAAACGAAATCTGACCAAGAAAAAGATCTATATTAAGATTTGCTAAACAGACGAATTGCTAAAACCAAAACAGCAAATAGCTCAAGTTAAAGCCCTTATATAACAAGATCACCGTGAAATATGCGGATACATCGATATATAAATATTCTTAATCAAACTCATCAGAGAATCTAAGTAGTCCCTAAATTGCCTTCTTCTTCATCTACTCTTCAGGGCAATTCTCTTTAAATGCAACCCTTTTCAGTTTTCACAGAAATCCAGTTTACTGGACAGTGACATTCATTTGCTTTATAGGACAAAACCTTTGTCCTTTGTCCGTATTCAAACTTTTTTTTAACAAGTCAAACCAAAGACATAGAGATCCAATATAGCATAAGATCCATTAAAAGCCATCTATTGATTCTTACAGAGAGCAATGTAGATAGATACAGATATATCTAAATATCCAACAGGAGAACAGTTGCGAGATAAAGACATTACCAGAACTAGGACTGTTGTTGAATTCGAACATCTGAGGATTCTTGAGCCAATTGTTGTTGTTGTTGGGCTCTCCACCACCACTACCACTACCACTTCCTCGTCCTCTTCCTCTTCCCCTTCCTCTTCCTCGCCCTCTTCCTCGTTTCCGAGAACCAAACTCCGACGTCAACGGAACAGAGGAGGAGATAGGCATCGGAGAGAGAGTCACAGCGAGCGAGCCGTCAGGGTTATACTTTCTCGGTCTCCCTCTCTTCTTCTTCAACTCAGAAGACGAATTCTCCACCGGCATTGTCAAGCTAAAAGGAGGAGCAGCATTCTCAGAAGCCTTCACCGCCGCAGCGGCGGAGGCAGTGCTGGATTGACCCACCGGGAAAAGATTAGGGTTTTCAGACCGTGGTGGTTCTATGTGGTAGCCACCACCAGAAGGAGGAAGAAGCGGAGCTTCATGTTGAAGTTGTTTCAGACCAAAACTGGTCGTGATATTGTTGTTGTTGTTGTTAGTTCCTTCTCTCTCCTCCATCCGAAAGATTCTGATTCCGACAATTAAGGAAGAAGAAGACCAAAGAAAAAAAAAAGACACAATCTTTTAAGACAGAGAACTTGAATATAGTTGATCACGACAGATTCAAGCTTCTTCAGACAGACACTTAAAGTATAGACAATAGAGATAGAGAGAGAGAGAGAGGAAAGATCCAGAGGACGTAAGATTCAGAGAAAAGGGGAAAGAGAAAGAAAATAAAAATCAAGTTTTTTTTTTTTTGTTGGAAGAGTGTTTGAAATTAAGTAAAACTAGTGAAGAGAAAGATCAAAAGCTTCCATGGCGGAATCTTAATTTCAGAAGAATTTCTCCTAAAACATTCATAATTACCAGCCAAAAAAAAAGGATTTTTTTCTTTTTCTACAGGGTGGGTTAAGTTTAGGGAGAAATTTTCTTTACAGATGTGAGAAATTAGGGTTTTGAGGAGAATGGAAAGAGAAATATAAATATATATTGGAAATTTTATAAATCAAAGGAGCGTATATTATTACATTCCTACATTTTGATTTTATAAAATAGATAAATAAGATTTTTTCCTTTTTAAAGGAGAGAGAAACGAGAAAAGTGTAATTACTAAAAAATTGTAATAATGGCTTAATTAGAAAATTCAAAAACTTACACTCCTCTCCTAACAAGTCTTGGAGTTTGGGATACAGCTAAAGACTTTAATTTAATAAAATGAGTAGGGGCTAATTTTTAATTATATACAAATTAGAGTTGATTTTGAGATTTTCCACAATACTAAAAAATGAAAAAAAAAGTTTGAGACATTTCTGTCACCTAATATATATATATATATATATATATATATATATATCTTTCTTTTCCAGTCTACCCACGTTGACTATAACAAAAACACGTTGACCAATTTAGTCTTCCAAATCCAAACTACAAAATCTCTTGTCTAAATCCCTGCCATTAGGAGTTGGTAATGGCTCCGTACCAAAATTATCCATTTAATGGATACATATAGGTGACATTAACACCACATTATGTTAATCATGCTTTTTAAACTAGACACCATAAACATTTAAACTGCGCAAGATAGTTCAGTTGTTTTATCATTGTCGAAAGTAAGTTATGGTTGGTGTTTTAGATCACACGACTAGACATAATATCAATTTTAAAACTCTGATTAGGAAAT
Source organism: Crucihimalaya himalaica (assembly GCA_004349715.1). Taxonomy (NCBI): domain Eukaryota; kingdom Viridiplantae; phylum Streptophyta; class Magnoliopsida; order Brassicales; family Brassicaceae; genus Crucihimalaya; species Crucihimalaya himalaica. The sequence continues at coordinate 1,276,385 of SMJT01000001.1, forward strand.
GTATCGTTGACAAAATATTTTATTTGGAGAGTTCTGATTCCACTCTAGCTATGAGCCTAACCTTTAAGTTCACAAACAACAATTTATATTTTGGATCTCCCAGTGAGTCCATAATCAAGCCACTATTCTTGCTCTCGTAAAAATCAACTTTCCGACTTGTTATATTGTGTAGTTATGACTTGAACGTTCGAGAATTTTCATGGGGCAAATTCATTTAACTTATAAAAATATTTTATAAAAATCTTAAACTCTAACCTTTAAAACTTAAATATATTATATTGTCTTAATTTTAAAAGATTTGACCTGTTTTCATATGTCAAATAATAGTTACGACTTTGTATATTGAAAGCATCGTCAATAATGTACTAGATGGAGGATATTCTCGTTAGATTATAGATTTATAGGCAAACTGAAATCATTGTTTTTGGGGAAAAAAATTTATAAAAGTATGAAGAGAATTTAGTTGGATATGCAAAATCATCCAAATAAATGTTATCTATTCCTGGTTTGCTAAAATCATCTTTTGATAAATTAATTCTCGATAAATTAATACATTTTTTTATCCAAATTTGTTTTTCGATTTAATTAGTATATCGATAAATTAATAACTAGATAAATTAATAAAATATCACGGTTCTAATAATACTAATTTATAGAAGTTTTACTGTACTTACCATACCAAAACAGTTTGGTCTAGAAAATATGATTACTGTGATCTTAAGTTAAAAAAAAAAAAAATCCTAGCGGTAAAATCTTAAGTCACCACAAGCTTGTTTGAACTCCTACATGGAGACGAAAAAGTGGTCAATGCATCAGTAGATTAAGATGAAATAAAATTGTGAATAAACGAATACAGCCACAAAAAATTATGACAAAGTTAGGTAAAAAATTGAGGAAATTTCGAATAATAATGAGAAGTGGTCAATACAAATTAGGTTGACTAGCTTTCCGCTACAGCTCCACTTCACGGAAGAGGTTTTTTCTTGTCAGTCTCGAAGAAACCATACGTGTAAAAATGATCATTAAAGAAAAAGCCAATCATATAATTGACCTTTTACAAACCAAATCACATTCAATTTGAGTTTTACAAATAAAAAAAACTTAAGACTGAAATCAAAGGATGATCAAACCAAACCACATTCAGACTGTAGCATGAAGGCGAGTCTTCGTTCCTCAAACGAGTACTCAATAACTTCAGGTTTTTCAGACATCAATCTTGCATTGGTGGTGAATGGTGTTGGCGCGGTTTGCATTGGGACAGAGACTGTTGCTGGTGTCGATGGGATTGGAACCATTGCAGCAACATTCTTCGGTGTTTGCATCATCATAGTCATCATCTTCTCTTCTTCCAAATTCCTAAGAATGTTGTTGTTGTTCTTGACAGGAGTTGCAAATGATGACATCTCATTCACTGCGTTTTTTGTCGGAAGTTGTTGTGTTGTTGTTGCTATGTTGGCCTTTGATGCAACCACCGTGGTTGAAATGGGTGAGAACGGTTTGCGAACTAATGGAGATTGCAATACTTCAGAAGGATTCATTGACTGTTTCCTTGTGGGAAGCCCTGCAATATCAAGCCCTCTTCTTCCTGCAAGAATAAGATTCATTCACCAATGCAATTATGAAATCTACTCAAGACTATGTTGATAACCAATGGTTACATTATATTATAATACTTAATTACCATTTGATAAAGCTCCATCATTCTGTCGGAGATCTGCTTTCTTGTTATGCTTAGGAGTCTGATGCATTCCTACTCCTAAGGAGAGTCTTCGGTTGGTTGCACCACCGGTCGACATTCTTGGAGCCTTTTTACCACCAAGAGGTTTAGATGGGCTCGGTTTGGACCCGTAAAGCGCCTCTTGTTCTGCTATGAGCTGTCCTTGAAGCTTCTTCTGATCCTTTAATATGTAGAAAACAGTTGCATCACATTGAGTTGGCTTAGGAAGATGATATTGGTCAAAAGTTTCTGATGGTAACAAAAAAGAAAGCAAGCCTTGTACATACCCGTTGGCGACGGTGTTCTTCTTCTCTTTCCTGCCTGAGTAAGTTATACTCCTCAAGCATTGAAAGTAGACGGATCTAGAAACCCAAAAAGAGAATTACAAATGGTCAGCTATGACATAATGAATAATAGTCAACTGAAAACAGTAGCGAATTTGTAGAGAATTCATACACCATCATAGAGAAATTCAATCCCCTTTTCTTGTTCCCAAACTATCGTCTTCGAGGCCAGTGCTTCAACCATTCCTGAATGAATGAATATGAAAGATACTACCTTCATAATCTATTTAGAGCATAAAAATATGATACATTGATAGCAAAGAGTAACTTACCTGGAAGCTTATTAACAAGATTACGAGCTTTCTCAGCACGCTTGAGAGTAAGATGAGCTCCTCGTCCAGCATTGTATCGGTTATCATCCTGTAGAGTGAAAAATATCCGAATATGTAACGAGCTTTTGTAACTTTAGAAAGGTTTTTATGATTCCGACTCTAACCCTGTTGTATTCTTCAAGCCAACTTTCTTCATCGCAGGCAGATAACCATTTCTCGACCCTTTCAAGTATCTCTTTTCGGCTTAAAGCTTCCTCTTTAATCTTAGATATATGTTGCTCAAGATGCTCCAGGACCATTGTAGCATCCACAATACCAGATTCTATTGCCGCTATAGTCTGATCTATAGCACTGTCTGACACTGGCAACAAGTGGGTTTTCCTACATATGTCCTCTAGTTCTGACCTTTTCTTCAAAACAAGCTCTTTCATTTTGCTTGCTTTTACCGCGTCCAATCGAACAACTTCTGCCTCAACCTGTATACAGCAACGGAAGTCATGTTATGGACCATAAATTATAACCATGGTCATAGTGTTATATATAGAACATTGCAACCATGAAAAAATCTCGACAGCTTACGTATTTAATAAAGTCTTCAGAGAGACTATTGGCTTCAGTTATTTCATGTTCTGATGCAGCTATATTGCAGGTAATATGCTGATACTCTTGCTGCTCTTCTATGGGTGTATCCATCAAATTCCAGAGCTCCAACATGGTTGTTGCTAGATCTTGAAGCTGCATCAAATCCAGTAAGCAACTATGAGTAACAACAGCAAAGAAAATTCTATAGCAACTATGAGTAATTAATTATTTACCCTCTGCATTCTGTGTATCTTGACCTCCCTCAGCTTTTGTACAGTAGCCCCCAATTTTTCGATTGTATGATCGCTTAAGCTTTTTGGTCCTTCTGGATCACTTAATGTCGGATTTACTTGGCCAACAACCTCATTAAAATCCATTCCGAGTACTGAACAATGGGAATACAAAGTACACAGGTGCTTCCTAATCGTCTCCACGCGATCACTCTGAGGGAAACAGCACCAGAAAAGGAGGAAATAAGTGAAAGTACAATCTAATAGTTGGAATAACCAAACAAAGAAAGAAAGCAAATAATGCAAGTTCAAATTAACTTTTCACCTTCTCCTTCTGAAGTGCTTGCAGCTGGCAGTGTAACTCTTCAAGCTTTCTCACAGACAAGTCAGTCTCATCGATAAGTGGTTTAGAATGAACATGTTCTCCTTGACCTCTAATATCATTAATAATACTATCTATTTCCTCCAGGACAACAATGAACTGGTTTCTTCTTTCAATTTTCCTCTTTTGCATCTCTTCCAGTTCAGGAAGAATCGTCCCAAGTTCTTGTTTCAAGCTCCCAACGCTTTGATCAGACTGACACATACAAAAGAAGATTAATGTTGAAAAATGCATAACCATAGACTAAGTAAATCATCATCATCATATCACTCATAATGACTGACCTGTCTAATATGCACAGGACGCTCTCCCATAGCAGAACAAATTGCAGCTAGTTCTGCTTCAGCGTCAGCTATTGCTTGCCTTAGCTGAGCTCTACATCGATTAGCTTGGTCAACTTTCCTTCTATATACTTCCAAACACTCACGTTCAAGCTCAAGTAACATCTTATCTCTATCAGTTTCTGTTTCTCCAACTTCATCCCAAATAATCTAACGTACAAAACAAAACAAAACAAACAGTATCTCATTAAGACTCCACAGAAACATTTGAAAGATACAGTAGTATCATATATGGAAAGACTCTTAATTTCCCAATAACCTGTAGTTCGTATAGAAGAGATCCACAAGTTGTCTCTACTTGAAGAATCGGATCTTTTTGAATACTTGCCATTTCGAAATGCTTGAGCCTGTAACAGAGAAAAAAAAGAAACCCTAACCATGTCATTATCAAAATTAGCAACTCTAATCAGCTAATTGAAGAACTAATCATTACAATTTCGAAGCAAAACAATGGAATTAGAGAGATGTTACAGCTTGAAATTGATTAAATACCTAACTACGTATAATTTGATTTTCACATTCCGAAGAACCAAATCTAGGAAGAATTGGAGTAGAATTCGAAGGCGATTAAGAGAAAACACTTGCCTGAAACTGATGATGATTTTGAAGTTTGATCGATCTGTTACTGAAAATGTGTGAGTAGATTGAAGAAGAAGTTTCAGATGAACTCTTCGATAAGCGTTGGAGATGGAGAACCAAGTTTAGAAACCTAGATCGAAAGAGAGGAGAGAGAGAGAGAGAGAGAGGAGAGGAATAGAGCCGTTAAAGGTTTTGGGTTGAGAGAGATTGAGAGAGTGAAGATGATGAGATTGGGAATTTCGTCCGTTACCCGAACCAGCTCTTCTCTAATTTTGTATATTGGGCTTTTTTACTTTTTCGAACTTTTGAATTTCAAAAATCTTATGGGGAGTAGCAATCCAATGCATCGCGCTTTGAGTAGACGACTAGATCTTAACCGTTAAGATATTTTTATTCCATTTGAACGGTTGAGATCTCACAAACGAGAAGCAAGATATTGTTAGCCGACGACCTTCGTTCTGAGAAAAACCGGTCTGATTTCAATTATTTCGGTCTAATATTCATACCACACCTAACCAAACCAAAATTTATAGTTTTCTCTGTTGAACCAAACTAATCGAACCTAGACGGGGAATAATTTCATGCTTATATAGCGTTTAGCGGATACATACAAATATTTTGAAACATTTTAACTTTATATCCAATTTATAACTGAATTATGTGCCTAATTTCTTACACTTACACACACAAAATATCAATTTGAAACATTTGAATATTAAATCTCTTAATCATATGATTTAATAAGCAAAAACATCTGTCGAATGAAGAAGTATTTGACCTCATTACTACCATTAGATTTATAATAATCTACTTTATAATTTACAAAAGAAAAACAAATTACAAACAACAAATAACACTAACATTAAAAAGAAAAAAGTATTTGTGATATTTGTTCTTAGTTAATCCCAAGTGTAGAACATGAGAAACAAAATATTTGTTCTTAGGGCATTTCCAACCATGACACTATATTTGGTGTTATAATGTAAAAAAAAAAAAATCATCTCCAACCAAAGCACCAAATACCACACTAAAAATATATTTAAGATTACAATAATAAGAAATTTAAGATTTTTAATTTTTAATAACTTTGATAAATTATAGTTATTCTTATAATCGATTAATTATAAGTTAAACATAACATTACAAACGGTTGTCCAAAACAATATTACAATAGGTAAATATAAAATAGTGAAAAAGAAGCTACATCGTACTAATTTTCAAAATTAGTATACTCGGACCACAAGTACTCAATTAATGCATTTCAAAGTGTAGTATGAGCTTCCGGATCTCTTATTTTCTTATGTCGAGCTAAGAATTCTTGAAATCTAGCATCATTGTTATTTCATATTAATTACAATTACAATGTCATATTACTAAAATTGAAAAATACACATATTTATGGTACCGAATAACCAAATTGGGTTCTAACAAAAGTTATAAAATACTTAAATTGATCTTAAACATATAGTACCGAAATACTCAAAACCCGAAAAAACCGTTCCGAACTCGAATCCGAACGGATACCCGAATACCCAAACATATAAATTTACACTACCTCATAAACAACGATTTACTTATATTATAATATATATAAAATTTTAGTGTTGTGAGTAGTGTTACACCAAATATGACGTAACACTATTTACAAAACACTAAAAAAAAGAAAAAATTTCGTCCTTTTTACCGTTCGGTTGGAGCACATGTGACATCAAATTTGCTGTTATACCGTTGCGTTGGAGTTGGTCTAAGTATTGAAATGAAGTTGGTATGTTTAAAGGAAAATAAAAATCATTCTTTTTAAATAATTAGTGACCTAGTTTTGACTAAGCGTAGAGCTAACTCAAATTTTAAAATGTTGGCATATTTGAATAATTAGTTTTTTCAAATAAACACGAAAACATTGATTTGTAATTATATTTTCCTTCTAAATATGAACATTTGAGTAATCTTCCCAAAAAGAAATCCCAAATCTTTTGAGGAAAATCATATGTAGTTGCAGTTTTGTGTAGGGAAAAATATAACTTTGAATAGAACTCGTACTTTTACTCTAGGAGTAATGTGGTTAATTTGACTATTTGAGTGTCGAACGTGTCGAAAGACACAACAATGGTATCCAAAAATCTCATATCGTTAATAATTTTACGCAAAATGATATCCAATTATCGACGTTCTAAATGATTGTAAGTTACATTGTATGTACAAATAAATCTACAAGTGAGTGTATTGGGTTTACAAGTAATTAACATAACCATATAATTTAAAATGAGAATTAAAATGAGTATAAATAATTGTTAAGAGTATTTTTCTTCAAATAACAAAAACATACAGGAAATACAACATTGTTAGCCGACGGTCATTCGATTCACAAAGATTACATAAAAAGTACAAATACCTTGAAATGTCTTCCGGTAATAAAATAAACTACAATTGTTTCTTTTTTTATATAAAATATAAAATTTAATTTCTCGAGTTTTAGTTACTAATTCTAAAATTAATATATGTGAATTATTATTTAAATATGAATTATGATTTTTACATTTCGAGTTCTTTAAGTTTCCTTACGTGAAAATCTATTTACGCCAAGTATTTGTAGTGTTTATCAAATTAATCAAAATAATATTTCATATTTTTCTCTATATACTTTCCTCTATTTAGAAGATTATACAAGTATTATCTGGGTCTTAAATAATAATAAAAATTCCACTTTTTTTTTTTCTATAAGCACTTTCATATTATCTGATTTTGATGTATGGAACATTATGAACTAAAACTTAAATGGTATAAATAGAGTATCACTTATCTCATAGTGGCTAGCCAGGAAGGAAATAGCAGTGAGAAGACTTGATATCTTATTTTTTTGGCAAATGAATCCCAGAATTTTTGCCTTATTTTTCTTAAAATTGGTTCTATGCTTTTTTTTTCTTCATCTTTTTGTTTTACTCTTAAGTAAACTGTAAATAACTAAAAGGTATTAATTTGGTCCAGTTTCAATTTTTCCTGCATTGTTTTTATAAAAAAGAGATATTTTAGAATACCTCATATGTTATACATAAGTTTTTTTTTTCTTTTCTTTTGGTTTGGTTGATGCTTGCTATCTCTCTCTCTTCTCTCTGCCTTGCTCGAGCATCGAACACGTCACGCGTTGCACATGTAGTGCCATCGCTGACCACACGAGCTACAAGAGCCAGGCAGTCATTTCAACCTTAAGAAGATAGATATATGAATAAACAAGTACTTTTGTGCCATCATGCCGACTTTGAATCCGAAGCCATTATCCGACTGTCTTAAACAACATTTTAAATGCAATGTGTGTACAAACAACAAAATTACTATAAGTAACATCTAAAAGAGTAACTGATCTTACAAATCGAACTCTTATGTTTGCTTTCAAGTTACATTGTATGTAAAAAACAGACCTACAAGTGAGTGTATATGGTGTGAATATAAATTAGAAATCCTTAAATCAATTAATCCGTGGTATGAATAAACTCTCTTGAACGTATCTATAATTATACCCTCTTTGCTCCTAGATCAAGATGATGGTGTACTTTGTCTGCCTTCCAAATCTCTCCTTATAATCTCCAGAACCATCTCGTTCCATGTGTCCACTGGCCCCGGCATGCACCAATGCAAGCAGTCTTGTGGAGGAGGCTGACCGTCCGGTCCACGTTTTGTGATCTTTTTCGGGTCAGGACTCCTGTACGGGCCAGGATGACCATCGTGACGATACCCAAAAGCCTCAGTGATATCCATTAGCTTCAGCTTTTTTGATCTATTCCCGAGCTTATCATCCGCCACAGCGCGGTGAAACCCTGTCGTTTGCTTCTCGTGCATTATTTCTGTGAATCCGTTTTTAACTAACTTCCCGGGAGAAAGCGGCTCTACTTTACCTGTGCACGATCCACCGGTGTTCCACGCACCGCCCTCATAATGATCAGGGGACCAAGTACGTAAGATGGTCAGACCAGTGTAGTTTGGGTGTTTGGCCATTGCCGTTAGGATTGTTTCTACAGAGATCCCAAATGCTTCGACGTTGTTCACCTTTGCGGGTTTTGATTTGTCCGGCCACCATAACTGGCCACCGACAATCTCGTCATTTAAAATGTAGACGGACTGTTTTGCAAACCAGTGACCTGATGAAAGTACAACCACATCGAATTTTGGAAGAGCTTCCATTATGCGCTCATCGGGTTGGTCGAGCTTGAGTTTGGCTACACCCTCTGGAGCAAAGCCAAACGGCTCATTGAACTGATGGACGAGCCAAGATGACCACATCCGAGCTATCATTACTGATGATGACCTGAAATACCATCTCTGCATCTTTCGGTTCCCACGATTGACTGGAGTTTCTACCTACAAACAACATCATATAAAAGTTTAATCATACAGACAAAAAAAAACTCTTGGAAGCAGAAATCAACTCTATATAATGACACAAAGTATAAGGAATCACTTGCCTGCCAAAGAAGGCACATCATGGACTCCATCTGATTACGAGCTACTGAATCGCCTATAAAAGCTAGTGTTTTGCCCCTCATTAGCTCGAGAAATTTCTTGGCATCAAACCATGGAAGATCACACTGAGACGGTTTCCATCTCCAGTTTTCATACCCCTTGTCAGGTCTTCCATTTCCCTGACAGTTTTGCATTTGTGTCAGAAGAGGACAAGAGTTGTTGGTGTACAACGGTCCCATTGGATCAAAAAACCAGTTACCATGATATAAATCACACTCTGCAAAATGGTCAAAGCAAATCAGAAAAGCTTCAATAAGAATAGTGATAACACAATCTGAAAAAAGCTAAGATCCTGAGAGAAGACATGAAGGAGACATATTTGTATGATACTATCATAAATTTACAACCAATCACTGGTTTTTTTATCAGAAGTTAACCGGCAGTTATATTTTGACAAATCAAGTTAATTATAAAGGAGGCACCTTTATATCCATATAGTCCAAAGGTTATTAAGATTCCAGAATAAGGACTTGAGTTAAATGCATAATTAATTAGTAGCATTGGTCTTTTGTCAATGAATTGGCTACGACTAAGGATCCTCCTAGTGTAATAAAGTCAAATGCATCATTAAATATCTACTTAAATAATCTACAATCAGAGCAACTTAAGCCATCATTAAAATAGAAACTAGTTGAAGATGAATACTTAACAATACCTGTTTCTACTGGATATTGTGTAGCTTCTTCATCTGTAGAAACATTTGAAGACTTGCTTGAGTTCGTTTCTTCACCAAATCTAACATCGTTCAAATCCTTGGCATCCTGAGGCTCCTTAGGAAGCAACTTATCATCACTATCTTGTTTCAATGGCGGTGAGTCTGAGCTAGAACCAGGATCGATACTATGGTGAAATTGGACATTTTGAGTGGTCTCTGTTCCGTAGAAGTACCCAGTAACAGAGGAACCAATAGGATACGTGAAAAGAAGCAGAGAAGCGAAGATGACGAAAGAAGCTAATCCACCAATAGCAAATGAAATTGAAGAAACCTTTCGAGGAAACAACAAAGTCTTTGAATTTGAAACTCGAGGAGAAGCTAAAGTCATGATTTTTCTGCACACAACCTATAAAACAGAGCAATCATCATCGAAGGATTACATAACTGGGTTCCGCTAAATCGCAATGGAAGTTGCGATTTTTACGATTTGTTTATCGATCTCTTTAGTTGAATTTCGATCTAGTTTGAGATCGATGGAGAAATAAATCAATACGAGTCAAACTTACATTTAGAATTGAAACCGAGACGAGGAAGATCGAAGAAGCTTCTGCTTTGGAGAGGAATTAATTAAAATTTAATCGAGAAGATCTGGGAGTTTGAGAGAGAGAGAGACAAGCGTGGAATGAACAACATTGGAAATATTTTATGAATTATAAAGTCGAATTTACTTACTCATTTAATGTGAAAAACAAACAAAAAAAAAACTAACCAATTTACGAGCTTTTTTGTTTTGTTTTGTTTTTAAAGCGCTTTATTTACGAGTTATGTAATTAGTAAGTTTATATAGGGAAGGACTGAAGGAGTAATCTTATTTATACTGTATTTTTTTTACTGTATTTATAATGTAATTAGTAAGTTTATAGCTATTATTTAGGAAAAAAGGATATTTAAATACTTAATTTTGTTTAAGTGTCAAAAAATGCTTAAACTGTTTCGTTGTAATTTTAGTTACCAAACAGTTTTAATTAAAACTTTATGTGTTTCTCATCTCCTTCAATTTAAAGGAATTTTGACAGGAACATGGTTAGGAAAGGCAGAGTCCCATGACAGGGGCAGCATCTTCGGTAGCATCTGGCCTGACTAGAACTCTGACACTAAATTTATTAATTAGTTAAATATGACCAATTTATTAATTAGTTACCAATTTACTAAAATATATCACCAAGAAATAAGCAAAACATAAGCAAAAAATAAGAAAAAACAAAACATGTTTAATCTACTAATTAGTTAGATATTATTACTTTTTAAAAATAATTTAAAAAGCAAAACTATGGATACAAAAACTCCTATGCATTGGTCGGTCTAGTTTTATAATACTCGAATAATTTTTAAGTTGGACATCTCGTCTTTCTCTTTCTAAGCGGCAGATTGGGAGGATGAAGCTACACACAAAGAATCTTCATTTTCCAACAATTTGCTGTGGATAATTTTTAAAAAAACTTTAATTTGGTATAAAAATTAGACATTGTTTTACATCGTCGCTTACTAATCTGATTTAACGCTTAAATGTCATAGCTCCTCTTGTTCTCAAGAGAGTGTTTGCTAGCACTTACTTGTGTTTGCTAGCACTTGCTCTCTGCGTCGCTGTGGGAAGCTCAAACAACAACGATCAAGGTGAAAAACGAACATTGACTTACACAATTTTTATATATATTATAATATAAATAATTACTTGTGTTTACTAGCACTTACTTGCGTTTGATGTGTTGGCTCCATAACAAAAAAAAAAATTCTTATCCTCATGAAAGTTGTAGCTTCACAACTTGTTAATTAGTATTTTTTGTTAATTAGTATTTTATGTGTTTGCTATTGTTTTTTGTTATGTATTTTTATATTTGGCTATTGTATTTATTATATTTTCTTGGGTAGATGTAGTGTATACGTGTAGGGTTTTCATAGGACATGTTAATATTTGTGACGTCTTTTTCTTCATTTTTTGAATGAGTTCAATCTTACATTTGATGTTATTATTTAGAAAACAATATTTTAGCTGATATGTTATTGATATTTTTTTAAAGGTTCTTACTTTAGTTTGAATGAATTGATGAAATAGTTTGTTTTTAATATAATACTTATATTTAAACATTCTTTTCGTTTATTAGTATATGTAAGGTAAACATATGTTTAGTTATACTTTTAACAAATCATTTGAGACATTGTATTCGATGTAGGAAATAGTGGTTTTAACATCTAACATCCGAACCATGTTTATATCTTTTATAGACAATAGTCTATGTATTATTTTAAGATTTCTTAATGTTTGATAGTAAAAATCTTGAAAGATAAAATACAATTCAAAATGAGAAATAATAATAATAATAATAATAATAATAATAATAATAATAATAATAATAATAATAATAATAATAATAATAATAATAATAATAAAAATCTTATTATTTTAATTATTTTTAAAAAGTCTATTTCATTACTTTTTAAGTTATATTTTTATTAAAGACCAAGTCAAAGACTGATATGCTAATCAATTTTTTTTTGTAATAATATATCTTCAAATTGTAGAAAATAATTAATATTTTAGTAAATATAGACTATGCAAGCTTTTTATATTGGGAAGGCAATTATTAATTTATTTTATTTTCCTTAATCTTATATTGTTACTATTTTAATAAAATTTTATGATTATTTTATATTAAGATATATTTCTAATTCTTATATAATCATATGGATAAAATCATAAAAACTCTTTATTATTATTATTTTTTTTTTTTTTTTTTGAAAAACTTATAATTATAGGCATAAAATATGTAAATTTCAAATTATATCCATGATTATGAATGTGTATATTTAAGTTTTCTATTTATAAAGTAGAAATTGTTATCTAAGGTTTTTTGATAGAAAGTAAAACATGAGGTATAGAAAGTAAAACATGAGGTATTGGGAAAAAATATATTTTGATAACATATATTACAATCATAACAGGTAACTAATAATCATGCTCTTAATCCAAAAACACAATGAATAACTATTTTTCCTTTTGCCATTACAAAAAGAAAGAGCTTTCTACGCTCTTCTTTCTTCACTAAAATGAAAACTTCTATGAGCAGAGAGCATTCTCGATTGATCTTCATCCAGCCAAAATTGTGTTTGTGTATCACTATTCCTCCTCGGTTAAGTCTGACGATTTCGATTTCGGAGTTTTGTCTTCAAAAAGAAAGTGGTAAAGGTTTTGTACCTCAGGAAGACAAAATTTATAGTAAAGTGCGATGGGCTCGGAATATTTTCTTTTTGGCAAGATGACCAGAGGCTCCAACCAGCGTGATACTAATTGTTGACTGGTGTTCGCCGCCATCAGATCCCGCTGCAACCTTGTCTGCTCTAGTGTAAGAATCGTTAACAGTCATCCGTCTTTCAGAAATCAATCCTATATATCCAAACTTCAAGTAACCGGCAAAGCAAGATATAAAGAAGAAAACCCAATCAAGAATCCAATTAAAGTTAGCAGATTGCACGACATCAGAACTATCAACGGACTTCCTCTGCTATCTAACACATCGCTCATCGAGATTCAAACCCTGAGGAGAAGCGGTGAGGAAGGAGAATGAACGGGGTGGACCGATTTAAGGTTAGTTTAATGTTTTTAGTTACTTTCTCTATCTCTCGCTCTCTCACTTTGAAAGATTGGTTACTTTCTTTTCGTTGTTTTGATTCAGATTCTTCATTCTGTTTTAGTGTCTTTCGTCAATCTGGATAGTGTCAACTCCACTGATTCTTATAGATAAACCTTGAGGTAGATTCACAGAAGTCACAATAGAATTATCAAGGGATATGAATAAATTGTTTTCATAAGCAACATGATGAGTTGCACAATTAGTGCTCCTAAGATATAAATGGTTAAAAAAACCTAAATGATCTTCAATGAAATCATAATCAAATGTCCATTAGTTATTTGGAGCATACATTTATAAAGATAAATCAGTTTCCCAAAATGGTTGTTATGTGTTTTCCATGCCGCTATCTTCATCTGTATAAAAGCATGTAGATAGAAGTTAGTTATTGGGTTTCATTACTCGAGTATACATAGTTCTTTAGTAGTTTGAGTTAATGGATTTGTCTTGATCTGTATAGTATATAGATGTTCTTTGTAGCAAATAATTACTTACTTGTAGTTGCTGGTAGTCCACTGAAAACTTCTCTGTAGACAATGTTTGTCACATATTTCTCCTTGTTTTTTTCCGATTTGTCTAGCACTTTCAGACCTTTAGGCGATGTGACCCATGACAAAGCAACATACAATTGGCCGTGGGTGAAAACTGGATTAGGCAGATATAGTGTCACTCTGTTCAAGGTTTGTCCTTGACTTTTATTTATTGTCATAGCATAGCACATTCGCACTGGGAATTGTCGCCTTCTTAGAGTAAATGGATGTTTCAAATCTTGTGGTGAAAGTATTATTCTTGGAATTAATACTTTTTTCTTCTCTCTCGTGTTTGAAAGTAACTCTGCTTCAATTACTCTAGTTCCCAGATGTGTCACAATTAGCCTTGTTCCATTGCATAGCCCTTCTTTTTGGTTGAGATTTCTAAGTAGCATGATTGGGACACCAACCTTTAAGCATAGTCGATGCGCTGGTAATCCTGGAAACTCTAATGAATTTAGATATTCCACTGGAAATGACATCTGAAATTCTCCTTCTGCATATGCTTCATCTTGACCGATACAGTCACTGCTTAAATACTCCTTTGCTAAACCAGGCACTTTAGAGAGTAAGTAATCGTTGATGTCATCAACGGTCTCATTTATTGGTGTTAAAATAGCTGTACTTTTTAACATCTCCAAATCTTGAAATGAGTGAACAAAATTTGGATAAGCTGATTGACAAAGCACCTCTAGTGGTTTATCTGTCTCTGGTAGCAGACTGTCATCAATTACGATGCTTTCTTCTTCATGATCTTCATTTTGGCCCTGGGTTCTTTTAGGTGCTACTCCATCCCCTACTTGTAATCCATTTTGAAAATTCCATTTCCTCTCTGTTTACTCTCATGTTTTGTGATAGGTAGTGTTTGTGACATGACTCCCAAAGATATGAACGATTAATTGCTGCACAAGTAGTTTCTTGCCTTGTGCCTTGTGGTATCACTGGTAAGATTTGTCTAAAATCACCGCCTAGAAGAACTGTTTTCCCACCAAATGGTTTGGATAGAGCTGTACTATGACGCACTGATATAATATCCCTCAATGTTCGATCAACTGCTTCAAATGTATGACGGTGTGCCATAGGAGTCTCATCCCAAATAGTAAGATCCACACTACTTAGTAAATCAGCTAGCGTTGATCATGTTTTAATATCACAAATTGAATCTTCATGCACATTGATTGGTATTTTGAATCTTGAGTGTGCGGTTCTTCCCCCTGGTAGTAGCAAAGCTGCAATAGCGGATGATGCTACAGGCATGACATTTTTTCCTATTGATCTTAGAGCTGAGATAATAGTCTTGTACAAATAGGTTTTCCCCGTGCCTCCAGCTCCATATAGGAAAAATAATTTGCCTTCTTTATTGATCACAGATTTTAGCACATCTTCATAAATGGTTCTTTGTTGGCTGTTGAGCTTGCCGAACAATTCTTCATGAATTGCTTTTTCCTCGTCAATATTGAATTGAAACTCTTGGCGAAGAAAGGAGTTGTTCAATTGATCTAAAATTCTCTTTTCTGGCTGAGGCATATCATGAAAATCTGTTAGTGACCTTTCATGTTATCGTAGAAGGGTTTCAATTTCGATCAATGTGTATTGCTTTAGTTCTTCTTCTTTGAATTCCAGTTTAGGGAAACGTAGAACTTTTTGCTGCATACAGAGTACATCTTCTGCCATGTACTTCCAACAATGAGTCCACAGTTTTAATGGTTGAGAGACTTCACAATAAATTAATATTAAGACGAAGAGGCTTCTAAGTTGGTACGGAGTTGCCCATTGTCATGCTTCATACATAGCATCATGCCATTCTTTGTCTCCATCAAGCAATCCTCTAGCATAACATGCTGCTTTAAAACTTTCATGTATAACACCTCCTACAGTTTTCAAATCTTCAAAACTTGTTGCTCCTTTCACAACATTGAGCAATATCCTAGAAAATATAATTGACCTGCTGCAGGGTGTATATTTACAACTCTCCCAATGTTTCCCCTTTGTTTTCTTCTTGAGTCCATTTTATTTGCTTTATCCCAAACAAACATTGTTGGCATTTCCACGTACTTCAACTTCCTTACTTCTTCGGATATCTTATTTAGCTCAAAATATTCTGTTACCATGGTTCCTCCATGTCCATAACGATATTCCACATTTTCAAGATTTTCTTCTTCATCAAATACTGTTGTTTGCTCCCCAGGAAGATGTAATGGAAGTCGTTGAACTGGTGGATTATGGTGGTGAATATTAAACATAAATATTCTCCACATAGCTTCACATGCTGATAAATAGCGACAATCGAGATAATCATTGATCTCATTTACGCATTTATCCTTTAAACCATTTTCTGAACCTTGAACATTCCCATCACTTTCTTTTTGGATTATAAATGTTGCTCTATCCACTCCTTTTGTAATGTATTTGAAGAGATATTTAATAGCGTTTGACTTAGTGCACCATTCTACATTGATATGAGCTTTGTACTTCTTTAGAATTTCCAAATTATATGGCACTACATACCAATTATCGAGTCTTGTTTTCCATTTCATAACAAATCTTCCAGTGTTACGCCTTCGATATAAGAAATATCCTGTTTCATTCACCTTTGTCTGCGGGAAAAATTCTTTAGGGAACTTCTTAGTGCAAGCTCCTTTTGCCATGCATGGAGATGTGGGACGGTCTTTTCCACATGGTCCATGCATCATGTGTTGTTCTACTAGCTTGTAAGCCTCATGATATTTGTCTTTATCCGGGATTTCTGCCGGTATGTACTTATCTATATCCTCTGTTGTTGGCTTTTTAAGGCCCCCTTGTAGACATAGAAGTAGGTGTGCATGTGGTAACCTTCTTTTTTGGAATTCAATAGTATAGCCAACTGTAGTTTTAAATAGTGAAAATAGTTAGCGTAGTATAAACTAATTCATAGATCTGTCAAAGTAAACATTAAAATTCACAAGTTCATACCTGCAATCGGGCGAGGAAAAAATAGACCTTTGTTGAAGTCTGCTAACAACTCATCTAACTTAATTTTGAAAATCCTGCATTCTAAGTCAGGTCTATCGTTTGCGTCATCGTTTCCATATGTCTTTAAGTGTTCAGCTATTTCTTCCCACTTCGGATTAGTTGTCATAGTGATAAATAAATCTGGGTTTCCATACCATTGACATATAGCCATTGCATCATGATATTTTTCAACCATGTAACGTGGACTGCCTGTAAAGGTTGAGGGTAATATCACTCTTTTCCCTAGCGACTTAGCATCTGTGTCACCTCTCGTAACTGCATCTTTCACGTTGTTGTATAGATCAGCTCTTAGCTTTTTTTGATTTAGTCGAAACCAACGTAATCGTTCTTGCTCAATTGATGTATATGAGTCAACTATATACTGGTGCAACAATCGCTTGGATCTAACAATTGTCATGCCTTCAACTACTCTTGTTTTAATCTGGTAGGCATAAAATTCTTGCTTGGTGATGAAAGTTCTTTTCATAGTATTCCCTTGACTTTCGACAACTGGTATTCCTTCATGGTAACCAATTTCGCCATATGGAAACAAAAGCGGGTATTGTAGTGTCATGAATAAAAGGTGTAAATCACTTATCTGTTGAAGGCCAGATGATTTGTGATGTACTATCACATCTCTTTCCCCCAAAGCACTCGGAAAATCACCCACAATTAAACCTGCTATTTCGACAGTTATTGGTAGATCATATTGTCTACATTGCTTCTTCTGACCAATTAGCTTGATACTAAATTCTGGACAATTGCCTGCTTCATATCTGTCCCTTGCCTTTCGAAAAACTTTTGCCAAACAGTTGAATGTATCCACTGTGGTGATAAGGTCTTTAACGATTTTCTCATCTAGTTCTCCAGCTTTTGTGGTTCGTTTTACTGCTGAAATTCTGTTTTTAACCTCATTAGCTGTATCAAAGATATATAGCTGGTTAAACTTTGGGGTTTTTCTTTCTTCTGGTACTAACGATCCTATCCTGTGATGATTTTGACCATGAAATCTGAAAGTGAATGGACCGCTCTTGTTCACGACAGACTTATCTATTTGTGCACCCATTGACGTGAAAGCAAGAATAGAATTGTAAGTTCTAATATTTTGCTGGTAGTGAGGAGACTCATCCAACAATTTCTTCAACATTTGAGGTGATTGTGGCTCTGCTTGTAACATTACACGACCTTGCTGACAACATATAGTATATAGAGGTACTTTGTTTGGCCATTTTGTCCCCATCTTTTCTTGATTCCACACTAAAGAATCACAGAAAGGGCAATTTTACAATCCATTAACTCCATCCGAGTTTTTTGTTGAAGATTTTTGTGTCTTTTCTTCTCTGTTTCCTGTATTTTCATTGAATAATGGTATTAGAAGAAGTATATTTAATTTTGTAAGGAAGTATATTTAGTAGGTAGATGCTAGCTTTTGTCAGATTTGTGTAAATACAATCGATCCCTTATAGTATTTGACGTTAGTGGATAAATTTAGTTGCAGATATCATTTTCAATATTTGAGTAATTTACCTTTAAGTTTTTGAGTAGCTCTTTTAGACAACAATATTGCACGACGCATTTGGCGTGCTTTTCTTTGTTGCTCTGAAATTTCCAATGTTAGTTTCACAATCTTAAACAGTGTCTTCATTATTTTTTCACATGGAATTACCAAAAAATAAAAAATCTGTTACCTTGACGTACGCAGCCGTTTGTCCCAAAATTTGTTATAGACAATGACATAACAGAAATGTGTTGAAAATTTCAATAAGTTTATTGTTAAGTACATGATTTTATTTTTGCTTAGTGTTAAAATATGTAAAACTTACTTGATCCTTGTACAATGCTTTGTGAATTTTCATGAGTTTTTGTTTTCGTTCGTTTTGTTTCCGGGTTTGAGGTCTCTTCAAAGCCTTTTCTCTTTCCTTTTGATTCTCCTCTCTTCATGTGTGAGGTTATGATTTTCTTTGGTTTGGTGAAAGTGACAATAGTGATAAGTAATTCTTTTGGCCTTCTTTTCTTTTTTTTAATAGGTGTTACAAATTTTCCACTAACTGTAATTGTACTTAATTGTGAACTTAAAGTACATAATTTAATGATTTTAGTTTTATTGTATGATAGGGTCCAAGATGCAGTCTTCATAGTAAAAATGTAGATATGTTATAGACCTGTGACTTCTAACTAGATAATCAAAGGGGTAAAAATGTAGTTGCTTTACCTCCTCATGACACTTTTAATTTCTCCTGTCTTTGGCAGATTTGGAAGACTTGTATTTCCCTTTCTTTGTTCAATTGCTTTATTATAAAATAGTCTTTGTTTTACTCGACATTATTAGATAATAAGATTTTAATACTTCTCCAACTGTAGCTTGTATCACTCATAAAATATGTTTATTTGTTGTTACTTATTTATGATAGAGAAGTTTTCAAAGTCTGAGGAGTGTTTCTGTTTCTTTTTTTTTTTGCAGTTGTTTGATTACGAAGGCAAAGCTACTATATCTAATGAGGATTTTGCTAACCTTGAAGTGTTGATGTGTGAAGGAAGCAGTGTTGTCATGCTAAGTAATGATTATATGTTTTATACTTTTATTGATAATCCATTTTCCTAAATTTTAATCTATGTACTACATGTTTTGATGACCAAAGGTACAATTTAAGAATAAACAGAAAGTATAATTAGCTCATTTTTTTTTTAGTTTCTTTAGACATTTACTTATCATAACATTAAAATTATTGTTTGGGACACATTATTTGATATGCTATAGGCTTGTGATGTTTTGATTTTGCAAATTTATAGGGATCTCGCCAATGACAACTTTGTTATGTGATGACTGTATCATCAATAGTTGTTGCTCTCGGACTGTGAGTTCCAATTTTGTTCCTCTTTCAACTTTAAAATCATATTATCTCAGCTCTTGTTAGTTAAAACATTTATCATCTTCTCAGATTAGTTTTTGAACTGAAAAAGGAAAAGTGACAGAACCAAATTTTGTTTTCCTATTTTGTGTAAATGCTACAAATTTAAATAAAGTTACTATGCTTTAAAGCAGTATGCTAAGACAAGTGCTTTATAAGAATTTTAGAGAAAATGTAAAAACAGATATTCCAACTTTGTAGAAGTTGCATTTAGGTTATATCATGTAGATAAACCTAAACATTTGTTTGTAGTAAAAGCATTTTTGACATGTATTGTTAATGTCTCTGAGGTGGCACGTGTTGGTAGGTTTTATCTTGCGAAGTGATATATAATAGCATCTCTTTTGCACCACTCTAATCCCATGCAATGACGATTTAATTTTTACCCAGCAGGTATAAGCAATGGTAGTGTCTTCACTCCAATTGAGCAGGTTCATATAGTGCTTCCCTTCTTCAGTCATGCTCGTACACAATAGTATTATACCATACATGTAGATTGCTTTTTTCTGGCCTGCAGCGGCTGCTACACCAAAATGGTGGAGACCATTGAAAGAGTGATTTAGCAGGAAGTATTTGATGATACCTTGAATATAGTGGGCATCAGGGTTGTTGTTAGCAAGACATCTTTTCATGATTGGAAAGTATCTGATGGAGGCTAATGGATTCTTGATCAACAGAGCAAGGTTAAGGGTGCGTAGAACGCATTCGTCACTAGCTGATGCACCTAATTCTTTGCATGAGAGGATGCAATTGTGGTAGTCTTCAGCAGAAGCAGCCCCGACTCTAGCAACAATGTCACCAAGAAAATCTTGAGGTAGTGATTCGAGACGACTAATCTCTGTTTTTCTTGGATCCATTGAACTTAGGAATTAGTTTTAGATTTGTAATGTGATGAGGTTTTGGCTTTACATTGACTTAAATAGAGGTTGGCGTACATAGGTAGATCTTTACACTTCCTAGATGTAATAATAATTAAAAACTTGTGAATACGTTTCATTAGTAAGTAGTAGTGGATACATGGACATAAGTTGTTTTTTTTTTCCATTTAGGAAGAGGAAAGATCTTGCCTCGCCTAAAATATAGCTCAATTTAAGAAAGAAATAAAACCTCAATAAATGTGAATTAATGGGTAAAATTCAACATTCTAAAACGCTCATATGTATGCAGGAGATAAGTGCATGAGATAAGATGCTTCTTGTGACCTCACAATATTAGATTAATAATTCCACAAGATGCTTGTTGTGATCCTTCCTCCGATAATTTGATAATTATATTATTTTAAAAAGGATTATACAATATGCCTACATTAGGTTCATACAAATTCATCTTCTCATATTTGTTTTCGTTATAAGTTTGAGAAGTATGTGATTAATAATGATTGTAATAGTTCTAAGCTTACACTGCATTTTTTTTGTTTATGAGTGTGTTAATAGGCTTAAAACATTTTAATGGTTTTAATAGGACCTTATAGATTTTTGAATGTTTATAAACCATATGTTATCTACTATCTAAGCTTATGAAAATATAGTATTTTTTTATCTGTGATTCATGAAAATTGCTTAAAATTAAACTACAAAGTGAAAGTGAAGGGTATAAAAAAAAAATAATTGGAAGATTAGATTTTACGAACGAAGTAGCATAAGCAATAGTCATAAACCGAAACAGAAATATAACATCCAGAAAACTGAAAAAGTCTTCACTTAAGGACAGTTTAATCCCTCAAGTATCGAAGTTCGGTAGAGCTACTTATATAGGCTAGTGATCATGTCAACGTGAGTCTAGTCTGTAGTATCATCATTTGATGAGGATGAACTACTAACGTCAGCCAAGAGCTCATCACAAATGTTCGATCCAGGTAGTCCTCCACAAGCCTCTAACCTGTAGACATTATGTTAAGTGAATGGTCACAAATAGAACAATACATTTTAAGGGAGTTTAAGGGAATGCTCATTTTCACCTGCGGGTAAATGTTAGAGCTTCACCTATGTTTGGTCTAAACTCAAAGCGTGAAAGTCCTCCACAACTTCAAATGTGAGAGTTTCCTAAGTTTAGTGAATAGTAGGAAAATTAGTTATATATAGTATTATTATTGTGTTAATCCCCAAAATAAGTCACTATTCACTTAAGTAAAGAATGTACCTTCATTATGCATAACACGCCAATGAGTTAAGAGACAAAGAACATGAGGCTGGCCATCATGCCATAGTTTGTCACTGAAAGAAATCGCTTCATGACATAAAGATGTACACATCAATTTATCACCCCTAAAAAAGTATTCAATTTAAAATCTAAACTTCAGGTTATATAAAATGAAACTGGATTTCATAGTCATGCAACTCACTTGTAATTTGTCAATGTAAAGCTTAGGGAGGGAGTTTTTTTCTCGAGTGGCAAGTGTTGAATTGGTTGGGCTGTATAGCTCTTATCTTTAACTGCCTGCATCTCTTCAACTTCAGTTATCATTCCAAGCAAATCTTTGAACAAATGGTAAACAATTTAAATGGACAATAGAATTTATATACCTATATCATCATAAGAAAAAAACTCTTATACTTGTTGGAAACTCAGAACCATATTCTCCAGAAATGACTCTGTGGAAAGGGACATGTAGTTTCTCGCTTGGAAGCGGTAAAGACGTTGAGAAGCCTATTACCGTATTTTCAACGAATTTAATTATGTAACTGGTGGGTGCGTTTTTCTCTTCGCGCTTATCGTCCTCAACGATAAAATTAGAAATGTATTTCCACACTCCTTCATCCATCATTTGATCGAAAGCTTGAACTCCTTCATCCATCATTTGATCGAAAGCTTGAACTAAAGCTCTTGTCCCAGCATAAGCTTCAATAGACACCTCCTTCTCACCAATTCGACATGAAACAAAGAACCAAGCATATTAATTAATCGATTTATTAATTGTTTAATTAGTAACTACTACATCATAGAAATATAAAAATAAAATTTTTTATTCAACAGGATATATAAAAACTAACCTCTTGGTCCATCAACAGGAAATGCAAACTTTCGGGTGACTCAACTCCTTGCTCACGCCATTTTTTTAGAACTTTGACCTTGATTTCCCAATCCGTTCTGCCATTTTTTTAGAACTTTGACCTTGATTTCCCAATCCATCATTTGATCGAAAGCTTGAACTCCTTCATCCATCATTTGAAAGGCACGAGATTTGGAAGAGTCTTTGAGGGCGTTACTTTTTCTGAAGTAAAGCAAATGTTTTCACTGGGGGTTACTTTTCTGAACTGTCAATCATTTGAACAATCTACGTGGAACCAAAAATGTAAATACAAACGAAATCATTTTGTTTTCAACCATGACTAAACCAAACAAATCAAATTGGTTAGTTTAGCTTCATGTATCGAACTAAACCAAACTTGCTAACAATTTAATAGACCCATACTACACTAACAACACTGGAGAAACTCACGCGGGTTCTATCCCTAGATAGCTGCATTTGCCGAGTTTTCCTGCTCTCTCTCTCCATTAGAATTGCTTCGATTTCAATTTAGTTTGGATTTTGGTTTGCTCTCTTCTTCATAATATTAGTCCTTCGAAAATTGCATCTTTGTGAAGTCGATTTTTATTTAAGTTCTATAAGCTACTAACATTTTCTTGTATACTTAGTTTTTTTCCCCCCATGATTCTATAAAATCATAGTTTACTCAAAGTAGTAATTCTTGGTGGCGTGGAGACATCTGTGATGCTGCAGTTTAAACCATCCCACATAAACTGTTGAGGAAAGCATGAATCGCTTTGCCAATTGGTTCTACTCAATTCATAGGTAGCTTGGATATTTTCACAGCAGCAACTGACATAAGTGTTTTGGTGATGTTAGAATGAATATATAAAACGTTTTGAATACTCTTTAGCGTTTATAATTTTGTTTCCATACTATCATAAGATATAGGCCGTATATGCATAACCTTTAAAACACACATACCGTCATTTTCATTTGTTTCAGACTGCGGAAACCTAATAACTTTGTAGACCTCATAAGCGTTAAATAGAGGTGGAAGAGTTGATCTATTGGTTCTTATCAGCTGTAAATTGCATAACCCTCCTTCGCAAGTATTTGGGGACGTACTTAGGATAGTAGTTATTGATAGCTTTGGAGGAACCACAAGGCCATAAAAAAGTTTTCCATTCAGTAACATGTTGAATTCCCTGGTTTCATTTGCCTGCAACTCTTGGATCTCAGAAAAGTGGGCGTACACATAGTATTGTTCACCGGGATCTACTAAACCCCATACATTCGTCAATGGTGCACTGGCATTAGTTGGAATGGCCGCAGTAGCGAGCGCGACTTTTGGCGGCTCATAGTCATTGGAATTGCTCACATCGCTAGTGGTGGAAATTTGGGTCCAATATGTCATAAAGAACGAAGTCCATTGGCGGTCATAGACATCATCTGGGTACCTGAGGTTGAGAACAACAAAGTTTTAGCAAAGGAACATAAGAAAATAAAAAGATGGACAATATCATTTTTTCTGCTCTTGGAGCTTTGTGATCTTAAGAGATTTTTTTTTGTTTTCGTCTTGTTATAAACAAGAACAAAAAGAGTATGATTTTATATTGTTTTCCTATTGGTTTCTGAAGAATATTCCTGTCATAGAAAAAAAATGACCATGTTCGAAACAAAATATACACTCTTATAAGACAGAGGAGAACATAGCCAAAAGAAACAGGGCAAAACATAACAAATAGGGAAACAGAGAGAGATGATTGATCAGTTGAAGTTGATACCTTATAGAAGAATCGGACTTGCTAAAATATTCTCGATAGTAAAGTTTCAGAGAACCAGACTTGGTGAGATAAGAATCATTTCCCATCGGCCGCATTTATATTAGTTCAAAGGTAACTCTAAGTCATATTATGCATTCTTATGGTTTTAATTTTTACAAAACTGATAAGCCATAAACCAAACTGTACCAAACTGAGTGACAAACAAACTTTATATGGATTATATTTTTATAGAATCAATAAAGTCCCTTCTGCTGATATTTAAACACAAGGAACTCCTAAACAGTACATTGATAACAAAAACAGTACTTTGAGAGATTTATATATCAGCATCAGCTTGCATCTTACAAATTGGGAGTTCCCTGTGTTACAAAAACTGTTTTTCGTTCATGGACAAAATGGAAGATTTAAAGTTTAGGTAACCGTCAAATATTCCCTTTTATTCCAAAGAGACAATAAGTGAAAAACAAAACTAAAGCTTAAATAGAAAGTGGCTGGAAATGAAAACGTGGGAAAGACGGTGGATGCCCTTTCATGTACTACTCGCGGCATCGTTTGAGAGACTTCTTCTTGACACCAACTGAACCATTAGTCTTCTGCTCCAGACCTGCTTCACAACTTTCGACATCCTCATTTACATTTGCATTTGCAATTTCTGTATCCCTAGCAAAATTTGCATCAGAGCTTGTGCCTTCTTTCAAAGTTGTGAGGAATGTAGGGCCAGCAGACAATTGCTCAACCTGAAAATAAGAAACAATCTTTTAAGAATGTACATATGAGGATTTCAGACAGATGCTGGGATAACACTTTTTATTATAGCTACCTGTATGGCACTCTCTAAATTTGGGGTGTCAAAAGTGATTTTGGAGACAGTGAAGGTTTGATGTCTGGAAGTGAAGTTGAATGGAGTCACTCTTATTTGAAATAAGAATTTTTTACCTATTATATCCTGGACACAACTTGGTATTTTGGTGCCATCTCCTCTGTCACCCTATATGGTTTAAATTCAAATGTTTATGCACAAAAGATTTATTAATGTAATTGAAAATATCATTCAAGTACTACTTACCTCTTCAAGCACAATAGTAGTAGCTGTTTTGTTGGTGAACTTTGTCATCTCTGAGTCAAATACGACAAATGTCGCACCTTCTTGACCATCATGAACATCGAGCTCAACCCGATACCTGAAAATATTGTAATATATCATGGTCATCTTCTTGTTGGCTTTAATTTTAATGTGCTGATTATAACCTTATATACCTCACATCACCAATGACATTAGGTGAAATGCATTTTGGACACCGTACAGTAGTTTCATATTCTTCTAATTTACAGCTGCAATTAGCACATGAAACATATGACCACCCATTTCTGTCCAAGACGTCAAGAACTTTAGCTTTGCACAGAAAATCAGCCTCTTGGGCCTGCTCAAGAGATAACAGATCTTTTAGTTTCACAATACATCCTAAACTATATGAGAAATCATGTTTGCTTGTAGTAAAAGCACGTGTTCATTTGTTTTTGATATGAACTTAAAAAGTTCAGCAATTGAAACTGATTCCATTTTCCGTATTCCTCCAGATGTGTCTGCCTTTGTGAATGGCTTGGTAGCTTCTATTCCAGTCCTGCAAGAGTAACAATATAGATAACATGCATGAGTTATTTTAGAGTTTCTAAGGGAAGGTTTATAAGCTGCAATCAGTTTATTATTAAGCAAAATAATGTTACCAACCATTGAAAGCATCAAATAATATCTCATAACCTATTTGTAAACACTTTGATAGCTTCAATGGTCTTGTCAAAAAGGAATCTGGTTGCTGGTGTGGAGTTCAAGTAGAAATTACCTTAAAACATGAAAAAGAGAGTCAGTTATGTTAATCGTTATAAACTAATATCAACATATTGTTTGTAAACTACCATTCACTCGAATTTTAATAACCTCCAAACAGCTTTGGGTTTATCGTAGTCACCAGCATGATAGAGTTCATCACCTCTCCTGAAGTGAGATAAGAGCGGAAAGTTGCAGCTGCTTCATCCCATAGTGCTAGGTTGACAATAACAGATCTGTAAGTTTGAAAATCTTTATTAGGCTTCTAGTGATTTTTGTAAACTTAAAACATGTTAATAAGTCAAGTGTGCATACGTATCCAACATGAATCTTACAACCAACCGTTGTGTGGATGTTGGCTCATCTAAGTTTGATCCTTGGACAAATTTGATCAGACCCACCACATCTAGCAAAACATAATTATAAAGGTTGTATTTTATAAAGGTTTTATAAATATTAGCTATAATATTTTAAATCAAATTATACCTAGAAGTTCAAGATTGGTGTTTGCAAGGGCTTGGAGATTTTCTGCTTTGCGAAGCATAAATTTTTCTTTCTCTATAGTAGCCCCTACATGAGTCAGTTCTTCAATTGTTGTTGAAGGTAAGAAACGGATGACAAACGGGTGGTCAGTAGTCTTGTAGAGGTTTGAGCTCCTTCCCACATCAAACCCTCCTAGACAAAGATAATCCCTTCTCGTAAAATAGTGCGGTGTTGACCGGCAAGACCAGAAGGAATAAAACATTGAATTACCGAGCACTGTAGGGCAAAATTATGAATTGTTAATATATAGTATATGGATTGTACTTGAAAGAGTAAACGAAACTAAATTAACGATCATTAAACCCATTATAAATTAACAATCACTAAACCACCCAATATAAGTTACAGTGTCTTAGTAACACAAACTCAAACCATTCAAACCCATATATTAACACAAATCAATATAACTTCCGGAGTAACCATAAAAGAACAATAGAAAACAGTAACCTTTCACTTTACAGTTTAGATTTTACCTTATCATCGAGCAAGAGAAGTGATATGCCCATAAATTCACCATCTTTCTTGATATTTTTAGCATCCCAAAATCGCAGGAGCCTACCCACAACCTGTTGAGAAGATCGACCACGACGTCTTCTCAACAGGGATTGCAACAACATCTAAGCCATCCATTTTGTTTGTTAAAAGTAATTTCTGGTGGAAATCTGCTTGAAGTTCGACTATTTTATAGTAAAACTTGAAGACACTCAACAATTTACGTTTAAGAAATTAAGAGGAAGAAAACATTAAACCTAATAGAATTGAAGCTAATTGAAGGATGAGTTGAGTGATGACCTTTACAATTTTGAAACGGCTGCTTGGTGAGGACAATCGAACAAACTTCAATCTTCTTCTGTCAATTCTTCTGTGGGGTAAAGTTTTACCTATTAAAGATGATACAAACCATATGGATCAACTATTGGGCTTAACCAAATAAAAGATGGATTCGAATTGGGCTTGAGATTTACAAACACATCAACATCTAGAGAATTTACGAACCTAATATGTCATCGGGCTTAAGAGTTGCGAATGAATTTCCAATCGATGAATTCAGATTGGGATTGAGATTTACAAACACATTAACATCTATAGAATTTATGAACCTGATATGTCATCGAGATTCAGAGCTGCGAATGAATTTCCAATCCAGTGATCACATCGGAACAAAAATAAGATAAACATTTGTTTAGATTTAGAAAGTGAGCTTTGTGAGATACCACATAGGACACGAACTCTTATTTCTGGAGATGTTACTTGAAGAACATGATTAAGAAGATTTACTGAGTGAAAGAGTTCTAGCCTTCCTTGGAGTTTCTATCTTATATCCGCTCTCTACCAAGTGACTAAAGCTGCTTCCACACCACCTTAAAGCAAACCATAAAGGCTCTCAGAAATCAAACCCAACAAAGCCGTAAAGGATCTCAGATCTGGGACTTGAGATTTACAAACACATATATCAAATCTGGGACTTGAGATTTACGAACCTGATATGCCAACGGACTTGCGAGTTGCGAGATTAAGATTAAACGGTGGACGAAATCAAGAATTTTGAGATGTAATTGGAGTGGAATCAAGAAACGGTGGACAACATATTCGAGAGATATAGTTGTATTCAAAGTGAGAAATGGGAATCGATGGAGTGGAAACGAAAATGAGAGAAAAAAAAACAGATGTGGGACCCACATAAAATAAAAAAACTGGCTGACGTGGATAGCCTAAATGGAGAGAGAACTGTGCTATTATATATATAGATTACCAAACTATTTTAAATAGTGCCAAACTAAAACTAAGTTAAATTGATATTTAACACCGTTAGTTAACATAGCTAAAATGAACTAAGTTAAACTTTCGTTGGATGTTCTCTCAAAGATTCCTAAGAAACTTCCACTACAAGTCTCCTAACCCCTCATGAAGATCTTTGTGAAGCTTCATGTGAGTTTTTTTAGGACGCAACCTATGAAAAATAAACACATTAATTGAAGAAGTAACTAAATAAACACATCAATTTTCTATAAAACAAAATCGAACATGAGTCTTCCTTGGTTGGCCTCGGGGTTTCTTTTCTTCTACTCTTGCCTCATTTAAACATGTCAGTTTATTATGCCCATCTTGTTTACACTTCGAACATGTCATAACACGACCATGGCCAGTCAATTTGTTCTTCTTTGACGCAGATTCGTGCGGTTGCTTTTTCCTATTATGCTCATTTGGTCTCCTTCGTTTTTTTTTTGCTAGTGTAGGCATGATAGGCAACCTATTCAACCTTGGCCACAACTTCATGCCTTGAACTGGTTTAATACCTCGTGAATAAGTCTGTTGCCACCTATTGGTAGTGTAGTACTCAAACACAAATGAATCAAGATCGAGCTTCCTTGCCAATATAATAGATTTGGCATGATTACATGGGATACCATTCAACTGCCACTTAACGCAACCACACGTTCTCAGCCTTAGATTAACGCAATATGAAGTACCATGATCATCAACCTCATATTCATCACCTGTACTCATATACCTAATACACCTCTTAGATTCTATTCTACCCTTTTCAATTGCAGCATGTGTCTTCTTAGTGAATTTTCTCTTGAAATTGCTTGTAAAAATGAAACGTTTGGCATTACGTTCCATTACTTGCCTCCTAATACCCTCTAACATATCAACCATTGGCTTCTTCCTCTCGTTTCTAATAGTTTTATTAAAGCTTTCCGACAAGTTGTTCATAACATCATTGCAACACGAGCCGACTTTAAAGAAAGCCCGAGACCATGTAGTTGGTCTAGCACGTTGGAGTGAATCATACGCACCTATATTATACTTCTTCAACGCTTCTAAGTTCTCATATAAGTCTCCCGTTGTGTAGCTTCTTGCTATTCTCCAGAATATTCCCTCAAGTTCTGGATCTTTGTTGGTCCTCTTCCAATTTTGCAAGATATGTCGAGCACACATCCGATGTTCTGCATGTGGTAGCTCTGAATGTACAACATTCACTAATCCCTGTAATAAATAACCAAAAAGATTTAGTTCGAAGCATATAAAAGAAAAATTTTCAAATATATTAGGACTAACCTTCTGCTTATCAGATATTAATTATAGTCATGTTGTCTCCTTCTTGAAATTGTAGGTCGACCTTAAGATGCTGGATAAACCATTCCCAATTATCAGTGTTCTCAACCTGAACTATAACCCCTGCGATCGAGAAAATTCTATTGTCACCATCTCTACCAACTGCGGCTAACAACTCTCCTTTTATATCCCATTTTAAGAATGCACCATATATTCCTATAATGGGTCTACAAGTTTTTTTCCATGAAGTTTTCAAAGATTCAAAGCAAATATATCTCCTAAAAAACGTTGTTGCCCTTCTAGTGGTCCAGGAATTGTCTCAATGTCAACTGTAGATCCAAGATTTGATCTAAGTAGCTCTTTTTGATAATCCCAAAGTTTTGAAAATTGTTGCCTGTGTATGGTCTTCCTTTTTTGAAACACTGCCTTCTTTGCTTTTTTACACTGGTCCATAGAAACATTGAAATTATACAAATTCTTAATCTCAGTGACCATCTCAGTTGACATCATTTTCGGTTTCACCCTAAGATCTTCCTCAAACAGTTCTGCAATTGTTGATGTTTTCAGCATGCTCGAGTAACCAGATTTATCATAAATATGCTCATTAAAATATATTTTCACCAGCAACTTGTTTCTGTCTTTATCATATGAGCAAAAAACTCGCCAAGGACAATCTTTAGCAGAGCATATTGCACCAACTCTCTTAGCTGAAGAGATGTACATCTTGATATCATATTGTGTTTTAAATGAATACTTAAGAGGTTACCCTTGAACTCTGCAGCACAATTGTAGGACCTTCCTAAGGCTATAAGTTCATCAGAATCTATACTACTAGCATGAATAATAGGCCTGCTACCATCAACATCCATTTCATCATCAGAAGACGCTGAAAAATATGGGATTTCATCCTCATCATAAATTTCATTACCACTATCAGCATCACTCTCCTAATTTTCCCTCGCGAAAGTTCCAAATTCTTCTAAATTCAGACAAGCTTCTTCAACGACTATATTACATTCACCTTGTACATCATCAATTTCAACTTAAATATAGTCTAAATCCTCATCACCACCCTCGTCACTCTCATCATAACCATGTTCTGACTCCTCTCATTCTGATCCCCTACTTCCATCACTTATGTTCTTGGTCACACTACGTCATTTAATAAGGAGCCAAGCAAGGTACAATAGTTAACAAAAAACAGAATTTCTAAGAACTTGATGAAACTAGAGTAAACAAATCCAGAAATTGAATAATCATATACATTTTGATTTTATTTATGAAGCATCTATTTATAAACCACGAAAGGAAAAAGAGAGTAAAAGTAGGTAATGTGAAGAAAATTGAGGGCAGGTTGCTAATGCTAACCGAGTTTGTATTCGTCTTATCACCAAGCTAACACCAAATCATCCCAAAAACAAGAGCCACAATTACATTTCTCACTAAATTTGTAGTTTGTATCAGACCAAAAACTTTGATTCGCCAAAACTAAAACAACAAGATCACGATAGCTAATTTCAGTCTTGAAATGTAGTAATAACTCATAGAATCGAGTTGCTTATGGAATCATCATACTATCCTACCAATTCTACCTTCATAGGACGTGACATAACCCATGATGACAAAATCCATGTTATAGTTTCAAAATTCCTTACAAAATGACTCCTCTCATCAATTAAAGTGTTGGAATTTAGAAAACACTTATCTGCTTCTGATCTACCGATGTATCAGAAGTTTCCATTTCCTTCCATGTCCTGAATTATGCTCCATCTTGAATTTTCGTTTGCCGCTGTATTTGGGTCAAAGGATCGAAAGAGAAGCTTTTATTTTGGGATGTTAATTTAAGATTATTTTTTGAAGTTTTAATTTAGGGTTTGAAATTTGAATTTAATTATTTTTCTCCGTAATCTTGTTAGTCATAACTAACGTTGTTAATTAACAATGTAACGTAGCCCTAATTTGGCATTATCTAAAATAGTTTAGTAATTAAAACTACATTGAAAGAATTTAGGCATTTTTTGACATTTTAACAAAGTTGAGTATTTAAATAACCTTTTTCCCGCTAGTATTTATATGTTTTTTCTATGTCGAGGTGGGTTCTTCTTAGGCTGGATTTTATAATAAGATTGGAGATCAAATTGAAAGTAATAAAAATATGAAACAGACTATTAAGGGTTTGGATCTTAATCAGACACAATGGTGAGCAAAATGGGCTAAATTTTCCAGCCATGTTGAAGATGTTGTGCAGAGACTTAAATGTTTATAAATCTATTGGAAATGTTCGATGGAACCATAACTGAAGTAACCAGTTCGAGAGTTACGGGTTTTGTGGTTTGAACGATGAGGTTCTGTTCTGGAATGTATTGTCAACAAGGAGTATATGCGGTGGTAAGCTTGCGTGTTGATGGTAGCGCTGATTCATTTCTTTCCTCATTAGTGATTCATAAGCCTTGAGATGAAGCCAATCATGGTCTCAATCACATTTATTACCTCTGATACGGTTTACTTAAACAAACCAAATTACGGTTTATGCGTTATGTAATTGATATGAGAATTTGAGAACTACATGGTAATGAGTTTTGTTGCTTTATATTTATCTTTTAATTATAACCATAATTTTTTTTTGAACATAAGTATTTGGATACAATAATTATAGCAAAAAAAAAATTCCCAAAAAGAAAATCAAAGGCAAGAAAATAATAAATTCGAAAAGTGTACTGTTTCCCCCTTTTTCAAAAAAAAAAAGAAAAAAGAAAAAAGAAAAAAAAGAAAAAAAAGAAATTTCAAAGACCTAAAATAAAAACCCGTGGGTTTAAGGATTGATTTAATTGCTCACTCACTTCCCAATCTAGTTCCAATTCAATTCTCAACTTCATCTCCAAATTCGAATCTCTGAATCTCAATTCCGGTAGAGAAGATGAGTTTCGCGGCCTTCAAGATGATGCATTGGCCGACCGGCGTCGAGAACTGTGCTTCCGGCTTTATCACCCACTCTCTCTCCGATTCAACGCTACAGATTCCGATTGTTTCCGGCGATGATGATCTTGGAGCCGAGTGGCTTAATCCTAAGCGAGGTATCGGTCCATTGCCCGACGTCGTTATAACCGCCGGAAATATCCTTGAGGTGTACGTGGTTAGGGCTCAAGAGGAAGTAAATACTCAGGAGTTGAGGAATCCCAAGCTTGTTATGCGCGGTGGAGTTATGGGTGGTGTCTCTGGTGTTTCTCTCGAGCTTGTGTGCCATTATAGGTACGTATTTGTATACCCTAAATTACTCCAATCTGGACTTTGATTTCCGAGTGACGATGTGATTTGTATTGGATTGTAGGTTGCACGGTAACGTTGAGTCTATTGCGGTTCTACCTATGGGAGGTGGAAATTCTTCTAAAGGAAGAGATTCGATCGTATTGACATTACGTGACGCCAAAATCTCAGTTCTTGAGTTTGATGATTCAATTCACGGCCTTAGAATGACGTAAGAGTGTACTTCTTTCGTTGGTTTTGGTCGATAAACAATTGAATTCAGCTTTAGTTTCAGCTCTGTCTCCTCTGAATTGCTTTTGCTTGCTTGATTGCATCCGGACGGTTTCTTTTGACCTATATACGAGATGTTCTGTGTCCAACGGTTGTTTTAACTGTTGGATACTTCTCAAATTTTGGTCTTATACTGAAGCATTGTTATTGTTTCTAGCGATGCAAGTTATGTAGGCTCCGATACTGAAGCATTCTTATAGCCTTTGTCTGGTTGTTTCTTCTAATTATCCAATTTATGTAGCATTGGCTCCTATATTTTACTTCAACAAATACTAATGGATATGTGGTTCCTTTTCAGTTCGATGCATTGTTTTGAGGGTCCAGATTGGCTTCATCTGAAAAGAGGAAGAGAGTCTTTTCCAAGAGGCCCCTTGGTAAAAGTGGATCCTCAAGGCAGGTGTGGCGGTGTTCTTGTTTATGGTTTGCAGATGATCATACTCAAGGCTTCCCAGGTTTATTTTTTGGCATCCTTGATCAACTTCATTTATACTGTCACTTCATCTGCTTCAAGTTTCCAACCTTCTATTTATTCTTTTACGAGCTTTATGCTTTGTGTTTCAGGTTGGCTCTGGACTAGTTGGAGATGATGATGCATTCAGTTATGGAGGGACAGTCTCTGCTCGAGTTGAATCATCTTACATAGTCAACTTGCGTGATCTGGAAATGAAACACATCAAAGATTTTGTTTTTCTACATGGTAGGTTAGCAAGCAAGGTTTCTCCATGGAGTTCTCGTTATATCTCTGAATCATATACATATTATGATGATTGTTTCTTAGCTGTTCAACTTTCATTTAAAAATGCATTGAATCTTGTTTCCTTGAATGGATCTAGCTTACTAAGTTGTTGGTTATAGATTCAATACGCTACAAATGTATACTGGTCATGATGACAGTTTGAAACAAGAGAAAATGTATTGTTTATTTGATTTTTCGACAGCTAGCTGTCTGAAATTTTAGTTATTCTGACATTCCCAATAGGCATTACGTGAATAAACTAAGTGGTTCTTCTTCTTTTAATTATGTGTTTTTTCATCTTGTGTATTGTTCAGGTTATATTGAGCCTGTAATTGTCATCCTTCAGGAAGAAGAGCATACTTGGGCTGGGCGAGTTTCATGGAAGCACCATACCTGCATGCTTTCTGCCCTTAGTATCAATACAACATTAAAACAACACCCAGTCATCTGGTCAGCTGTTGTATGTTCTTATCTTCCTCTTTCTATCTTAAAATATATTTTTTTCCCAAGAATTAAAATATTTGAGTTGCTCTAGTAATCTATATAAGCTGAGAGCAGAAACTGAAGTCATATAAGGTTATTGTATATTCACTGTTGTTACATGACTAGGCTTTTCAATCAGCTGACCTTTCTTCTCTGCTCTTTGTTTACTCAAAGTGTTGGCTAATCTTTCTTTAGGCAAATGTTCCTATAATAACCAGCAATTTTATGGATACTGGAAAGATTGAACCTACTGAAAACTTTAGTCCCTGATCAAACTACTTGTATTCCCATTCTTTTGGTATTTTCCAGAATCTGCCCCATGATGCCTACAAACTACTTGCAGTACCATCTCCGATCGGAGGTGTTCTTGTGTTGTGTGCAAATACAATTCATTATCATAGTCAGGTAGATTTATATTACTTAGCTTTTGGTTGTTTATTGTTTGAAATTCAACAATTCCAGCCACTCCACCATGTTTGATTTTTATTTTATTGAAGATGAAGTTCTACAGTTACTTACACATCTGAGATACCGTATTTTTTTGTAGTCAGCCTCCTGTGCTCTGGCACTGAACAGTTATGCCTCCTCAGCTGATAGTAGGTACAGTTTAATCGCACACTCTCCACTCTTTAAAACCTGTATTCTGCTTATGGATATAATCTTGTTACCTCAATCTTAGTTTAGAATCCCAATAGCTTAGAATCAACTTTTAATAATTGTAAAGCTCTGTTTATACTGTTAACCATATTTCTTTCTGATTTCTTTCAGTCAAGAACTGCCTACATCAAATTTCAGTGTGGAGCTCGATGCTGCCCATGGAACCTGGATATCGAACGATGTGGCCCTATTGTCAACGAAATCTGGGGAATTGTTGTTGCTGACTCTTATATATAATGGGCGGTAATATTTTGATCTTCTTTAATAAATTTCTGCTGACGCTTGTTAATCTGACTGCTACTTTTTTTCTTGAAGTGCTGTACAGAGACTTGATCTTTCCAAATCAAAAGCCTCTGTGCTTGCTTCGGTTAGTCAATATGTTCTTTCAGCATATCTGTGCTTCAATTTGGATCCAGTTCGATTAGAGATTCTCTAAGATGATATACCAAATTTCTTGCAGGACATTACTAGTGTTGGAAATTCCCTTTTCTTTCTAGGTAGCCGGTTGGGAGACAGTTTACTGGTGCAATTTTCTTGTAGATCTGGTCCTGCAGCATCACTACCTGGGTTGAGAGATGAGGTGATAGTTCAATCTTTCTTAGGCTTGTCAGAGTAGCTTCTTTTTTAAAATGTTATTCAGAACTTAATTTCCTAAATTAATGCAGGATGAAGACATTGAAGGTGAGGGTCATCAAGCAAAACGTTTGCGGATGTCTTCTGATAGTTTTCAAGATACGATTGGAAATGAGGAGCTTTCATTGTTTGGTTCAACTCCAAATAACTCCGATTCAGCACAGGTAGCAAGTTCTGCCTTAGTTAGAGTTTTGTAGAATTTTCTGTTGAGGTTCATATTCTTTGAAAAATTTCAGTGAAGCCACTTCTTCTCTATCATTAGATGGCTCTACTATATGAATTGGCGTTCTTTTGCAGAAGATTCTCCATTTCTCTATCTGTGTGTGCTTTCAATAGTAAACATTCAATCTAAAAAAAATTCATGTTGAACAGAAAAAGACTGAAGTAGTTTAATTACCGAAGAAAGAGTTTGCCTGTGTGCAGCATGTATTATTATATCAATAAGAGTTAGATAGCCTATGTTCTCCTCTCCTTGAAGTTTCTCATGTTTTCTTTTCCAATAAATGCAGAAATCGTTTTCATTTGCAGTGAGAGATTCACTAGTTAATGTTGGTCCAGTGAAAGATTTTGCGTACGGCTTAAGAATTAATGCTGATGCCAACGCCACTGGGATTTCCAAACAGAGTAACTATGAATTGGTGAGCCATTTGTTTAGAAGTTCTTATATTATTCTAGCCGTGGAAATGTTTTGTACAGAATATAACTTGCTTAGGGTTGTTATTTAGTAATGTCTATTTTTGAAGTTTCTTTTACTTAACAATGAAATCCTTTGTTCCACAACTTTTAGTGTTGACATGCTTGCCTCGTATTTGTCTAAAAACTGTAAACGCCAAACTAAATATCTGTATTTGGGCGTTTAGGTGTGCTGTTCTGGTCATGGGAAGAATGGTGCCTTATGTGTTCTTCGGCAGTCAATTAGACCGGAAATGATTACTGAGGTATGCCTATATCTCAAATTGTTTCTGGTATATGAGAAAAATGGGAATTGTCCATTTGTTGATCTTTTAGTTTAAAAACCCTTACTCCCATGACTATGACATGGACAGGATTTCATATAAAATGCATTAATTTTTAGTGAGCTCTGAACAGAAGGCATTATTAGGACAGTCTTGCGGGGTTATATCTTTCACAATTACTATCCACCCTTGGAGTATTTATCTGTTTAGTAAGTGATATAGAAAAGAAAAGTGAAAATTATTATGTGAAAGTTAGAACTTAGAGGGGGAGCTCACTGTAGAATAATGGGGATATCTGATCTTACTTAGTAATGCTCTATATGTGACCTAGTCTCTTCAATCCTTAAGTACTCTATTCCGCATGTTCTTGTGGGGTAGGTTGAACTTCCAGGCTGCAAAGGAATATGGACGGTTTATCACAAGAGCTCCCGTGGTCATAATGTTGATTCTTCTAAAATGGCTGCTGATGAAGATGAATATCATGCCTATTTGATTATAAGTTTGGAGGCTCGCACGATGGT
The DNA here is from genome assembly GCA_004349715.1 of Crucihimalaya himalaica. Lineage (NCBI taxonomy): Eukaryota > Viridiplantae > Streptophyta > Magnoliopsida > Brassicales > Brassicaceae > Crucihimalaya > Crucihimalaya himalaica. The sequence goes on from SMJT01000001.1 coordinate 1,313,821, forward strand.
ATATTTTGCTTCTGTATTTTGGTCGTATTTCATTAGATCCTTCTATTGTCCATAAAATACCTTCAATGTTTGGCTTTTCAGGTACTTGAAACGGCTGACCTTCTCACAGAAGTCACTGAGAGTGTTGACTATTATGTTCAGGGAAGAACAATTGCCGCTGGAAATCTATTTGGAAGGTATTTAGCTGCCATATTATGTTATTGCTGCATCTTTTGAGATATGTTTATTGTAGAAGTATTCTTTTCCTTTACAACCATCTATTATTAATATCCCCATGTCTAGTAGGCTCTATCCATGGCTTCCTTTTCAGTCATTGAGCTGTTTTTACTACATGCAGCTGTAAGAGATACTTAATAGTGTAATATTAATTTCCATCTTTCTATTTCAGACGTCGGGTAATCCAGGTGTTTGAGCATGGTGCTCGTATCCTGGATGGTTCTTTTATGAATCAAGAATTAAGCTTTGGAGCTCCTAATTCAGAATCCAATTCTGGTTCTGAAAGTTCCACTGTGTCATCTGTTTCAATAGCTGATCCATATGTTTTGCTTAGAATGACAGATGACAGTATTCGTCTGCTTGTTGGAGGTATGTTATGGAAAGATAAGTATCTTATTGTAATAGTTGATCGTGTAATCTAATAACTTGAGCATCTTGGAATGTTTTACTCAAGCAGCCTATTATGATACTTTGGATTGCAGATCCTTCGACTTGCACAGTTTCCATAAGTAGTCCATCTGTACTTGAAGGCTCCAAAAGGAAGATATCAGCCTGTACTTTGTACCATGATAAAGGACCAGAACCATGGCTAAGAAAAGCTAGCACTGATGCATGGCTTTCGTCAGGAGTTGGAGAGGCTGTTGATAGTACTGATGGTGGACCTCAAGATCAGGGTGACATATACTGTGTTCTCTGTTACAAAAGTGGTGACCTTGAGATATTTGATGTGCCTAGTTTTAATTGTGTTTTCTCTGTTGATAAATTTGCGTCTGGAAGACGCCAACTCTCTGATATGCCTATTCATGAGTTAGAGTATGAACTTAACAAAAGCTCCGAGGATAATGCTTCGTCAAGGAATGAAGAGATAAAGAATATGAAGGTCGTTGAGTTAGCTATGCAAAGATGGTCTGGCCATCATACACGCCCATTTCTCTTTGCAGTATTGGCTGATGGCACAATTCTTTGTTACCATGCGTACCTATTTGAGGGTGTTGATAGTATCAAAACAGAGAGTAGTGTATCTTCAGAAAATCCTGCTGCTTTAAATTCCTCTGGTAGTTCTAAGTTTAGGAATCTGAAATTTCTACGCATCCCCTTGGACACGTCTACAAGAGAGGGGACTTCAGATGGAGTTGCATCTCAAAGAATTACTATGTTCAACAATATTAGTGGTCACCAGGGTTTTTTTCTTTCTGGCTCAAGGCCCGGGTGGTGTATGTTGTTCAGAGAACGACTTCGATTTCATTCACAGGTATGACACTTTCACCTAGAGAGGATTTTTGTGTTCTTGTGTCTCAAAGAGCTGAAGCAATGATTAATATTATTTCAATCTGTTAAACTTTTTGGTTTTTCTGAATCAAGTTCCTCCATTTCATGCTATCACTTTTTCAGCTGTGTGACGGATCAATTGCGGCCTTTACTGTTCTTCACAATGTCAATTGCAATCACGGGTTCATATATGTCACATCACAGGTTTATTTATGTGTCTAGACCACATTTGTATTGTTACTTTTCTATTCTTATAATTGTGGCATCTAGACTATCAATTCCTTTGACAAGATAATTCATATTCATTTATGTCAGGGAGTTTTGAAGATTTGCCAATTACCTTCAGCATCAATCTACGATAATTATTGGCCAGTGCAGAAGGTAAATACCAGATTGTTTTTAATCATCTTTGCTTACTGTTGTTGTATGTTGATTAGATGGAAAATAAGAAGTGTATAAGGACTGATCACGTTGATACCTGATATTTTTGTCTAGATTCCTCTGAAGGCCACGCCTCACCAAGTTACCTACTACGCGGAGAAGAACTTGTACCCGCTAATTGTATCATATCCGGTGAGCGCGTTAGCATGATAATATTTTCTAAAATGTTCTACCTGAACCGAATTGCATCTCTTTGGTTGCCTTGAATATATTTGGAACTCTTTTGTAGTTGAGATGGCAGCTGTGTTGATTGTTTCTTAATTCATACTATCAAATTTACCCTTTGCAAATTTATTAAACTGGATGCCTCTCTGAATTTATTTCATGAATATCACAGATACCTGATTTTGGTTGACTTTCTTCGCTGCAGTGATATTAATAGATCATACTTATTTTCTTGTTTGATAGATAAACACCTGAACAAATGCAGTGTTTGCATGCTTATTTAGTCATTTTCTTTTTGTTGAGAAGAAAGAAAGTTCTGTGCCAATTATGATTACCTGTCTATTTATTTGATCAGCATTGTTTTATATTGATCATTCTATCTTATTAACACATGCATTGTCATTTCTCTCTCCTTTTTGAAGGTTAGCAAGCCATTAAATCAAGTTCTTTCTTCACTAGTTGATCAAGAAGCTGGCCAGCAGATTGAAAACCACAATCTCAGCTCAGATGATCTACAACGGACATACACCGTAGAGGAATTTGAAATCCGAATTTTGGAACCAGAAAGATCTGGTGGCCCCTGGGAAACTAAAGCCACTATCCCAATGCAGAGCTCAGAACATGCACTGACTGTGCGAGTTGTCACACTTCTTGTGAGTTAGCTTCTAACCCGCCTAATGTCATATGGTTGTTCTATGCCTTGCTGAAGAATGTTGATCTTCTCTATCTTTATGACATGATAATTGAAGAATATTGCTGCGATCAGACTAGTGATCAAATCTCTTTTAATTGCAATAACCAAGCAAATTCTCTTACTCTGTGGGGTGTTTCAGAATGCAAGCACAGGGGAGAATGAAACACTTCTTGCTGTTGGAACTGCCTATGTCCAAGGGGAGGATGTTGCTGCAAGGGGCCGTGTGCTTCTTTTCTCTTTTGGAAAAAATGGTGATAATTCCCACAACGTGGTATGTTTAGTTGGACCTACAACCTGGTGAATCTTTTTCTTTGCTTTCATTTTCATCTTGGATGTTCGATTTATTGTGAAGCTACTTTTCTGTAGGTTACTGAAGTCTACTCAAGGGAGCTAAAAGGTGCTATATCAGCTGTTGCCTCCATTCAGGGTCATCTTCTAATATCATCTGGTCCTAAAATCATCTTGCACAAATGGAATGGCACCGAATTAAATGGTGTTGCCTTCTTTGATGCTCCGCCGCTCTATGTAGTCAGCATGAATGTTGTACGTATTACTTCCTTGGCCAGTTGCTTTTATGAGCTAACTTCACTAAACTGACCTGACTTGGCTCCGAGGATCAGTTTTCTTCTGCGTGATCTGTTTTTGGTAATTTTTTATACTTGCAGGTAAAGAATTTCATCCTTCTTGGTGATGTTCACAAAAGCATATACTTTCTTAGCTGGAAGGAACAAGGGTCCCAACTTAGCCTACTAGCCAAAGATTTCGGATCCCTTGATTGTTTTGCTACCGAGTTCTTGATTGATGGAAGTACGCTTAGCCTTGCTGTCTCCGATGAACAAAAGAATGTCCAGGTTAGCATCTCTCTCTTATTGCCTTTAGTGTAAACGTGATGAGATCAGGCCTTACTTATATGTACGTGATGAAATATTGTGAAATTCCCTAACTCTTAAATTGACTTTGTACTGCTCTTTACAGATATTCTATTTTGCACCAAAGGTGGCTGAGAGCTGGAAGGGTCAGAAACTTCTTTCAAGGGCGGAATTTCACGTCGGTGCCCATGTGACAAAGTTCCTACGTCTGCAGATGGTTTCTTCTGGCGGAGATAAAACAAATCGCTTTGCTTCATTATTTGGTACTCTAGACGGCAGTTTTGGTTGCATTGCTCCACTCGATGAGGTCACATTCCGGAGGTTACAGTCTCTCCAGAGAAAGCTCGTGGATGCTGTTCCTCATGTTGCGGGTCTGAACCCACGCTCTTTCCGTCAGTTCCGCTCAAGTGGGAAGGCTCGACGATCTGGGCCTGATAGCATAATCGACTGCGAGTTACTATGCCAGTAAGTTTTCTTCCGCATTCTATTTGTTCAACCAGTAGTAATAGCCATATGGCAAATGGACCTCAAAGTAGAGAGAGAACATAGGATAATACTCTAAAATCACACGATAGAACGATCATAGACGCATATCCTCATGGTTTTGAAAACTTTTGCAGTTACGAGATGCTTCCATTGGAGGATCAGCTTGAACTTGCTCACCAGATTGGGACAACCCGATCTGTGATTCTCTTGAATTTAGTTGACCTCTCTGTCGGAACCAGCTTCTTGTGAAAGATCAAAGAAAAAGGCAGATCGTAATGCGTTGTTCATTCGTGGACCAACAAAGAAAGAAAAAAGGCAGAGTTGCTTAATATGTTGTACATATACTGTAACACAATCATGAACTTTTATGTTTTGTGGCATTTAGATTATGTTAAGATTCTTCTCCACTCTGTTTGTTTCATGTCTACTTTGAATCATCAGTTTACCTAAGATCTGGACAGTTAATTACAACTTTTGTTTAATTTTGTAAAAAAACAAAAGAGCAGGCTTGATAAGGGAGTGATAATTGTGCTTATCACAGAAAGAGCATACACGTGCGCATACTCACCACTCCACACTCAAAATGGTACCCAAAAAAGTAAATTAGAAAAGTTTTAGTTAAAAAAAAAAAAAAAAACGAAACACAATCATAGTAACATGTTGTCACTTTCCACCACCAATCTTGTTTTCACTTTCGAATGTCTACCAAAGTAACATCATTTTACTTGCACAACTAATTTTTTGTTCCTTTTACTCTCTTCTCTCTTTTAGAATCTCTTCCGTTATTGAAATTTGATTTGGAGAAATTATGGATCAATTCTAAAAAACCCACTCAACCGGTGGGAATATTGTAAACCCGGCACGTTTCAAAATACTTTTACACCCCAAAAATGGATAGAGATATCAAAATGCCAAACAAGTCCTTATAGAACATCTTTCGCCAATCTATCCCTAGTTGATTATTGATTATACCACTTTTCTTTTTAGGGTGTTCTACAAATTCTCATTTGGCATTTCGATATCTCTATCTTTGTTTTGCATCTGAATTTAGCATTGTATATTTTTCTTTTCATCTCACAAAAGTTGATCGTTTCTTCATAGGATATCGATATAAACGACACATAAAACAACATTGTATCATAATATATCTTTTATTTTTGTTAAAAGAAAGATAAACCGGCCAATAAAATATTGCCCCCTTATACAAACTCTGGTTGATTTAAGTTTACCATTTAGACACAAAAAGATAACAAAAAATATGTGAAGTATAAAAAGTTAAGGAAGAAGAAATAATTGGAGTCAGAAGGAGAATGTTGGTGAAATGCTTAGCAGCGTGACTGCGTCTGTACTGTTGCAAGTCAGCCATTTCTCCTTTTTGCCTCCTTTCTCTTATTAGATATCATTTTATCATTGCATTTCTTTCTTCTCTTCTTTTCATCTTTTTTTTTGTCTGATGTTATTTATTTCTTCTTTACTCTTAAATTTTCTTTCTATATATGGTACAAGAAACATGAGTATTTTTTTATCGTTGCGTTAACTAATGCGTAAATATTTTTAAAATAATATAGCAATTAAATTAGAAGAAAAAATGGGTTGGAAACCAGATGAATAAACTATCACGGATTAATATCTCACATCGGAATTTAGAAGAAATCTTAACTAATATATAAGGGATATATACCACTCCACTCATAACCAATTAGTTTTGAGGTGGAAGTATATATAACTTAACATGGTATCAGAGCCCGATCCACATACTCCAACCCGATCTGACCCAAAGTTAATCCAATCATCGATCAAGTTTGAATGCCGTCGATCCAACCCCAAACATATCGAAATCAATGGCCAAATGAGTCATCATCTCGAGGGAGCGTATTAGGAATTAAATATCACACATTGGAAGTTGGAAGAGATCCTAACTAATATATAAGGGATATATGTCACTCCACTTATAGCCAATTGGTTTGGAGTTGGATACCATATTAAGTTATATGGACTTCCAACTCAAAACCAATTGACAATGAGTGAGTGGCCCATATATCTTAACTATTAGTTAGGATCTCTTCCAACTTCCGATGTGGGATATTAATCCCTAATATAAACAACCCTCTCAATTAGAAAGAACTAATTTACTTGAGTATAAGTCAAAATGGTTGACTAACGAAGTCGATTGTATTAGTAAATTTCATCATGTACATTAACTTAGTAATTATTGGCGGTCATGAGTATATCTTATATATACAAGTTGGATAACTCTCTCTATTTACTTGACATGTGGCTGGTGGAGAGAATGACATGTGCCCCTTAAAAAAATAAATGTAAAGTTGATTAAATACAAAATTAAGTATTAAGTGTATGGCTCTTCAAATGTAAAACTCTTTAAGAAAATTATTTTATTATATATTTTTCCATTCAAAAACAATTTATATATTTATATATTTTTCATTTTATTATATATTTTACTATATAGTTTTCCATTGTTTAATTTTATTAGTAAATTTCACACTTCTCGTATCATCCAATTACTCAACTCAACGAATTTGTGTTATATCATAACTGAAAGAAATAAATTTTGACAATCTTGAACCACAAATATTTGCAAGCAATGTTTGGAGACGAGATTGATGAGATTAAAAGACATATAATCAATTTCCTTAGCGAGTTTGTTTTTTTTTGCCAGTTATGACAATGTCAATTACACTAGTAATTTTAACAACTTAACCAATTTTCAAAATTATTTCGAGATTTTCGAGTATAACCGTATAAGAAATTTCTACAAGATTGGCGAAGAGTTGAAAGTACCACATGAGAACTTGATGAATATTACAATCACCGTTTATCCGGAAAAAAAATCGATAACCTTTTCAAGCCAAATATGGTGTTGAGGCTTGTGAGACAGTGCAACATAACGATGTAAACATGACTCTAGCATCAATTCAACATAAATGGAGACGATGGATATTAGAGATTTGTGGTGGTAATTTTGGTGGTGGCGAAAGAAATATTTAGGAACAAAATTGCGATATTGTTGATGATAAAAGAAATAAGAAAAGGGAGTATAACTTTGTAGCATAATTTTGAACAATAAAATCATAGTATGTTTGAATCATCTAAGGTTGAGGTCATGGGTCTCCAAAGAAGAAGAACAATGATGCATGCTGCTATATCTTCTTAGCATCGGATCTGACCGAATCTTTCAATTCTAACGAATATAACTACTATCAAGGTAAAAAGAAAATATACCAACAAGATGGTGGTGAAAATTTACCGCTTTCGAGTGTTTCATCTTACATATTCTCTTTATATTTGTCTTGTGGATTCATATCTTAGGGAAATAACTGAGGTGAAGCTAGTAAAAAGATCAGTGAGGGTCTTTTGGTAAATTATGAGCATCGAGAAGCAAAGTGATGAAGCATTGGAAATTAAATGACTACATGAAAATACATGAAAATACGCAATGGACTTTCACGATCTTAGTAACAAGATGAACAACAAACAAAATATTGGTAGCAAGGATTATATAATCCTATATTACAGTTTTTACTTAGATATTTTAAGAATATTCTCACTTTTTAACATGTATAATATTAGGTATGTTACGATGCATTTTTATAGACACATTACTTAAAAATTCAAAGTAAAAAATTTAACTATGAACAATATTGAAATATTTTTGACGGTTTAATATGTTAATTGTTGTATTTATCATGTATAATACGCTTAGACAATAATAAAATATTGTCGATGACCCATGATTTTGATACACAAAGACACATTGGGTATACTTATAAAAAATTTCAGCTTGTGTGACTTGATTGGAGAGTTGCGAGTGAAATTTGGTTTATAGTAAAAGTTTGAATTTATTGTTTGAGTGTCAGAGTATTTTGCTGAGTTTTAGGGGTAATTGTTGGCAGTGGCCGATGTAAAATTATATTTTATGTGGGGCACATAAATTTTATGAAAACTATAATTTAAACAGTATTATCATCTAATATGTTGATGTTACAAAGTAAATTTCATAAAATGTGTATGAGGCACTTGCCTCATCTTCAACTAAGGTAGATCCGCCATTGATTGTTGGCAAAATAGTTTTTTATTTATTTATTTTTGGTTCTCTATAACCAACTTATGGTTTATCTTTCATTTGTTATATATATATATGTTTCGAAAAGATACTTGGGAAGAAATACCACACATTTTGTAGTAAATGAAAAACGTATTAATCATTTATCAACGCTAAAATGTTGGTTGATGAAGACAATGTAAGATCAAGGATAACAATATAAGTATTTTGTATAGTCTTTCTAATAATGATTTTTTCTGGTTTTATCATATGTTATAAACTATTTTTTTTTATAACTAATCTTGTCTTTTTAACTTTAAGTGTTTACCTAGAAGCCAAAAAAAAGGAGCAAAAAGATTTTAAATTTGTTGATGCTATAGTTTTTACAAAAGAACTCATGAATTAAACGTAAAAGACAGAAAACTTTTATGCTAATAATTTTTGGACGTAACTATGTTTGAAAGTTAATATTTTCCGAAAGAGTAAGAGTACAAATTACTCATATTTAAAAGGTTTTTTTTTTGTTTTTGGAGATTTTTCCAACTCACAATACGTAACTATGCTCATTTATGAAATAACGGGTAAAAAAATGCAACCGGACACGACGAATAAAAAACGTTTATATGCTAAAAAATAAAATTTGATTTAAAAACCTTTTTAAATAGTTTATTATTAAAGATTGAGCATTTTTCCAAACTAATATATATATCTCCTACTTTCAAATATCACACAATTAAAAAGTTTAGGTTAACTAAACAAAATATTTTCTTTCAAAACAATATGTGAACGTAAAAGTAAAGCAAAAGCGGATGAAACAAAACTCGGGTATTCACCTAGTTTATAGTAATGTCTTATACTCATTTTCCCATTCTGAATGACATATATGATTTTAGTAATGCATGACATATGAATGAACAAATTTGTTGTTTATTGGTTTTCATTAGAAAACATTGTGCTATCGCATTAAATAATTAGCAAATTACTAACATTGCTGAATATATTCACGTTTTATGCATGTAAAGACTAAAAGTGAATGTGGTACATATAGAAACCTAGTGATATCCTACGCCCCATGTATCAGAAAAATATATTAATAATTTGTGAAATCAATGAGTAGAGTGGACTTATTTGTAAAATCTATGTTTATTTGGTCCACAATATCGTATATAAAATTTGCGGCGTGTGAAGACTGTTTAGGATGAAACACGTTTTAAGACATCAAATTGTTCTTTCTTTCTCTTGTAAAAATTTTACTTATATAAATGGCAGACAAGATTACTTGAGATGATCAAAGAAGGTTGATATGGCTTTTACTAAAATGCATGAATCGGGTCAAAAGCAAACAAAAATGCCGCTGTTTAGGGATGCGTCCTCAAATCTCATAACCCAATCTCTCTCACGAAGCTTCCTTCTCATTCAACTCCGCAATTTCAAAGTATGAAAGTATTCAATTGACGACCATTTATGTACACATTTGTAAGATTAATTAAGCAAGTGGGATATCTAAAGATATGCATGTATATATAAATACACACATTTTAATGTAATGTGTAATGTTTAATGTGTGTACAACGGGAGTTTTCATGCTAATTTGACGGGCTGTCTCTTTCTCCAATCACTACAAATCCCGGTGCATCAGCAAGATTAATACAATTTTATTTGATTGTTTTTTAATTATAAATAAGTTCATGCAAATAGTAGAAAAATAAAATTCGACTAGTTTAGGAAGTTCTTTTTTATACTCTAGATTTTCCTTCACTTTCTTTGGAAAAAACAAATTAAAGCATATATAGAATAGAATCATAAACTATGACTATTGATGGGTGAGTAGGATTTGTTTTTCAATATATTATATAAAACATGTTCAATAATATGAAAATTTCATTTTTAAAATTTGATCACATTTCTATTTTACTTTAAAAGATATTAAAATAATATAAATTACTTTTTTTTCTTTCTATTATTCGAATAACGCATGTCATCCATTTGTAAATTGTAATAACGGCCATCTATATGCTCTGGCGCGAATATAATCAGAAGAGACATAGACACACTCCCAAAGATGGTGCAACACTCATCAAAGACATTAGCAGTTCAGTTCGTAATCGGCTCTCCACTCTACAACGTCATGGCAAGTACAATGATGGCCTGCGAGAATATTGGTTTAGAACGAAGGAATGATCTATCAGCTTTCAAATTAATTCGCTCGTTGTTCTGATCCAAAATCATCTTCAGTTTTTTTCTCAAATTTATTCATCACAAATAAACTTTATTGATTTTTTTATTTTTAATTCGTTTTAAAAAAATAAATTAAAAGTTGTTCGGAAATTCGTCAGAAAAAATAAAATTTCCAACGAATTTCCTACTATTTTATATTTTTAAAATTTTTTAATAAAAATATAAATTGGTTGGAAATTCGTCGGAAATATTTTCTATATATACTAAACAAGTTTTCACCCATTTCACAATTCACAACACAAAAATTCATTCTCTTATCTCCACTCTCTACTCCCTATTCCAATCACAAACACAAATTTCCAAACAAAAAATCACAAAACTTTGTTTTGTTATAAAATTACAAAACTTTAAACTCAAACTTTAATATATTCCAATCTCAAATACAAAAAAAATGAGAATATAAAAACACAAAATGAAAAACTCAAACACAATTTTCAAAAATATAACAAAAAATACAACAAACAAATATTTTTCAATTTGCAAATATTATTATTATTATTATTTTAATTATAAATATCCTCGAAAATTAGTCGGAAATTTCCGACCAATTTTTAAATTTTTGTCGAAAATTGGTCGTAAATTTCTGACAAATTTGTGACAATATTTACCGGCTAATTTCCGGCTAATATAATTTCCGACCATTTTTCGACTAAACAAGTTTTCCGACCTGCGTTTTCCGACGATCTCAGATTAGTCAGAAAGTCGTCGGAAAAGTCTATTTCTGACGACTTTCCAACTATTTCGGTGGTCGGAAATGGCCACTCTTTTTTGTAGTGATAAGGAAGTTTCAGCAATGCTTTTTACCAATTAATGAATAGGTTGTCAGAACTTCATCAAAAATATTCCAGCAAATTATTGATGGAATATATATTATCAATAATTTATAGTTATATTATGATGGTATTCTACTGTCAGTAAGTAACATTACCAACAAAATATTAGTGATTTACGAGTGGATTTTTCCCTTGATGTAACCTCCTTGTAGTGTAAAACTGACGAATTGAAACTAACAGAACTTCGGTTAACCGGAAAGATGAGCTCAAGCTCAAAGTAAAACAAACTTTATTATCTGAATAGTTTGTTACAAAAAACTTAGAAAATAAAAGATATACATTTCAGCTTATATACTCGTATATGATTATTCAAACAAACCAACATTAAACCAATCTCGTGTAAACCGAAATTAACCAACCATGTATCATAATAGGCTCCTCTCAAGTCTTTATATTCGAAATGTCTGGTTAGAAGATAAAGACTTGACAAAGACATCTTATGTTTCAACTATGGAATGGTCCTGGATTAAGAGGTTTAGTGAGAATGTCAGCATGTTGATTACTAGTTGGAACATGTAGAGCCTTAAGATTTCCAGCTTGAATCTGATCCCAAATTGTATGGCAGTTAATCTCTATGTGTTTCGTTCTTTTGTGAAACACATGATTCATTGCAAGATGTAGAGTCGATTTGTTATCACAAAACAACTTGGTTGGACAAGTGATTGTGACATGTAGATCCTTAAGCAAGTGTTGCAACCAAATGGTTTCACAAGTAGCATGAGCCAAACTACAATATTCAGCCTCAGTACTGCTCCTACTAACTACAACTTGTTTCTTAGATTTCCAAGAAAGAAGAGAGTTACCAATATAGATGTAGATTCATGTGATTGATCTCCATGTGTCTTTGCAAGTACCGTGATCACTATCCGCAAAGCCATTAATGCACAACTTTGAATGTGCAGCATACATCAATCCCTGACCTGCATTACCCTTAATGTATCAAAGAACTTTATGTGCAGCCTGTAAGTGAACATCCGATGGAGCAGAGATAAATCGTCCAATAAGTTCTCTAAAACATGTATGATTAGGCAATAGAGTCCCAATGTCTATAGTAAGATGTAAAGTAGGATCCATTGGCACAGAACTTGGCTTACATCCCAAGAGACATGCATCTTCCAATAGATTATGTGCATATTTCTTTTGACAAACAAAAATACCCTTTGAAGATTTGGCTATCTCTAAACCAAGGAAGAATCGTGTTTCACCTAAGTCTTTAATCTTGAATTTTGACTTCAATAAAGTCTTCAAACTCTCCACTGCTACATTATTATTGCTTGCTATCATAATGTCATCCACATAGACTAGCACCACAATGAATGAACTTGATTCCACTTTACTAAGTAAAATATTATCAGCAGGAGAGAAAGACGGATGAAAACTTCTTATACCACTGCCTAGACGCTTGCTTAAGTCCGTAAAGGGACTTTAAAAATCGACAAACCAGGTTAGGAGGTAGAAATGTGTCCTTTGGGGGCGTATAACCCTGTGGCAAACTCATAAAAATCTCTTCATCAAGCTCTCCATGTAGAAAAGCATTGGCTACATCCATTTGAGTCAAACTCCAATCTTTTATAGAAGCTAGACCAAGCAAAAGTTTCACACTTGTTAACTTGGCAACATGAGAAAAGATATCTAGATAATCAATACCTTCTTGTTGAGTAAAACCCTATGCAACTAGCCTTGCCTTATACCTCTCAATTGTATCATATGGGTTGTACTTAATAGAAACACCCATTTACACCCAAAAAGATTCTTTTTCGGAGGTAAATATTCAACAACCAAAGTATGATTGAGTTCAAGAGCATGAAGCTCCTCATTGGCAGCCTTAGTCCATTTTATGATTTCATGGCCTGAGTAAATGCTTTTGCTTCTGTTTCAAGACTATAAAAAAATATATAGGATTGAAAATGGAGATTAAGTTTATCATATGAGATAACAGAGGAGATAGGATATGGAGTAGTGTGTTTAGAGTGGGTGGTACAGAAGAGATAAAAGAAACCAGAGAACAATGATACTCAGAAAGATATCCCGGAACTTTAGTAGCTCGTTTAGGTCTAGCAATAGGTAAAGCATCTATACATGTGTCATGTGACTCTATATTATGTTCTATATTAGCAGTAGTAGGCTCCATGTGTGAAACATGCAATGATGTATAGGAATATCAATATAAACACAATGATCAGTATGTTCGAAGGAAGATAAATCCAATAATTCAGAATGAGTAGATTGATCAAATGGCATGGTATCTACAAAATGCACAGGTGGAAGTAAAGGCAAAATAGTATTAGGAAACATATCCACAACCTTAGAAACTAAATCATTTTTTTTAAAAGGAAATTTATTTTCATGGAAAACAACATTTCTTGAGATTGAAACTGAATGAGACTCCAAATCAAGAACTTTATACCTCTTGTAACCAGAAGGATAACTTAGAAACACACAAGGTTTAACTCTAGGAGAAAGTTTATGCATATCCTTAACATGAGTAGATGCATAACACAAACAACCAAAGTTCTTCAACAATGTATAATTTGGTAATTTTTTTAAGAAGAAGCTCATAAGGAGATTTATCATGCAACAATGGAGAAGGTATGTGATTAATCAAGAAAGTTGCAGTGATGATACAATCACTCCAATATTGCAAAGAAACATTTGATTGAAAATAAAGACCTAGCAACATTGAGTAAATGATGATGCTTACGCTTAACAACATAGTTTTTTTAGGAGTGGAAGCACAAGAAAAATAATGTATCATACCTTGTTCTTTGATTATTTCAGGAAAAGCAAGTTCAAGAGCATTATCAGAACGAATGTCTTTTGTTTTTAAATTAAACTGAGTAGACACAAGTTTAAGAAAGGCTGGAAAAACATCAGAAACATCTCATTTATTCTTTAACATGTAAAATCATGTAACTCTAGTACAATCATCAACAAGAGTTAAAAAAAAATACCTAAAACCTTCAACAGACTCAATGCTATTAGAACCCCATACATCTAAATAAATCAAAAGGCTTTGGAGCTAAATTGTTATGAGAAACATAAGCTAACCTTTTTTGTTTTGCTAAAGGACAAATAGAACACTGAGAAATTTTTGAAGAAATAGTTTTCAAAGAAGAAATGAATATCACTAATTTTTGTAAAACAGCTGATGATGGATGTCCAAGTCTTTGATGCCACAATGTTCCAATATCAAAATTAGAAGTAGAAAAAGAACATACCGCAGGAGGAGATGGTGAGAGGGATTGATTCTTTGTTTCAAGAATGTATAAATTGTTGTAAAATTTATCCCTCCCAATCATCAAGCCTTGTGAAAGTTCTTGGATAAAACATCATGAGCAAAGAAATGAGCAGAACAAAACAATGTTTTAACTAAACAACTGGCACTGATGAGATTAAACTTAAAGCCAAGTACATGCAACACATTATATAAAATCAATGTTTGAGTGATGCATATCGTGCTTTTGTGTATAATAGGAACCCTATAACCGTTTGGAAGAGTCACAGTGACACTTGCTAGATCTGAACACATATGACTAGAAGCTCCACTATCTATTATCCAAGCATCACTAGGAAGAAATTTCTGAGGAGATGAAAGAGTATGATTTTGAAAAATGAGATTATTATTCTCATACTTAAGACTAGTAGAAGGAAATGAAACAATACCAGAAGTAGAAGTTTGGGCCATTACACCATGTTTAGTGATTGTGGCATTACAAGTGGAAGTAGTTGGAGGCTCTTGAACTTGTACTTGAGCATTGAACTGTGAAATAAGCGTTTGGATTTGTTGAAGAGTGAGGTCTTAAAGATTAGATTAACACCACTCGTATTATTTGGCACAGAAGAAGGAGGCATGTACTAATAAGTCCCCATTTCAGGAGAATAGACATTAGATATAACATTTGCATTCTTTATAGGATCATAAGGCATATATTAGCAGTCGTGGTTGATGTTGCATCCTAGGTTGAAACTGAGGCATTTGCATTCTTGGTTGAAACTGAGTCTCAGCAGTGCCTTTGTTATAACCAGAAGCATTTGTTTTGTAGCCTGGAAGAAAAGCGTGGATTTGATAACATTTATGAATAGTATGTCCCAGTTTCCCACAATGGGTACAAATTGGCTTCTGAGTTGGTCGAATGGTATTGTAAGCAGCTACATAGGTGTTTGCTGCATCGATAGTTTGGAAAGCAACATTATCAACACAGGAAGAAGGTCTGATTGACTTCTGTCTTTCATCTTGAGTCATTATATTGAAAGCCTCTTCAATAGCTGGTATTGACTTCAACATTAAAATGTGGTGGCTCGTCTGTTCATAAGACTCATTTAATCCCATTAGGAATATACACGACTTCTCTATTGCAATCTCTCTCATTTGACTGCTACTTCACATTCACATCGACCACAAGTACACACTGGAAGCTCAACATAGTTCTTGTGTTCTTCCCATAAGGTAAGCAACCATGTATAGTAAGTAGATATATCCATTGAATCTTGTTCAATCTTACTAAGCCGTTGTTCAATATCATAGATTTTAGGTGCAAAATCTTGCTTAAACCTACTAAGTAAATTCTTCTAAATACCTTCTGTTAGCCCTGGGGTTTCGGTTTTGTCGGGTTATTCGGTTCGGTTTTTTTTGTTTTTCAGGTATTTCGGTTATTAAAAAATCTGCCGAATTAAACCGAATAAAAATTCGGTTCGGTCCGGTTCGGTTCTCGCTTTTTTCGGTTCGGTTACTTGACTTATTTTACATTCCGAAATAAACCGAAATGTTTTCAAATTTGGTTAATTTAAACCGAAATAGACCAAATTAAATAAATTTAACTAAAAAAACTAATACAAACCCAAAAAAAGCCCAAATAACAAGCCCAAACCCAATAAAACGCCCAATAACAAGCCCTAACCCATTAAGAAATTAGGGTTTTCACAAACACAACGGTGGATGCGACAACGGCGTCAACGGCGGATGCGATAACGGCGTAGTCCAAAGCTTGAGATCCCGCCATTTCTCTCTCTCTCCTTGGGTTTTCTCGACCCGTTTCAAGTTATCGGCGGCGGAGATCCTAACGATCCTGTCTTTCCGTTTCCGAACTTAGACCACCACCACGCCGCTACTGCCGGAAGTGGGTTTAGACTGTCTGATTTCGGCGTTGGAACATGCGGCGGTGAGTTTGAGACCGACGAGTGGATGAACTGATTACCGGTGGAGAGACCGCCGTCGACGAGAGAGAAAGAAAAACGATTAGGGTTGGGCAAAAAAAGAGGAGGAGAAGAGAAACGAAGAAGAGAAGAGGAGGAGAGGAATAAGATTAGGGTTTTTAAGTTTATATAGAGTGTCTCCCTTAACCGAGATAACCGATTGGTTATCGCTTGCCGAACCAAACCAAACTAATAACCTAACTCTAATTATAATTAAGCCGATCGGTTCTCGCCTAATAACCGAATAGAAACCGAAAACCGAGAATCTCGGTTTGGTCGGTTCGGTTTTTTCGGGTCAAACCAAAAACCCAGGCCTACCTTCTGCAGTTGATATGAAAAGAAGAGTCTGACCTATTTTCTTTCAAACTGAATTCATCAACCAAATGGCCACAATATCATTACATCTAGAGTAAGCTACATAATCCCTATGATTCTCAGGGGGTTT
The DNA here is from genome assembly GCA_004349715.1 of Crucihimalaya himalaica. Taxonomy (NCBI): domain Eukaryota; kingdom Viridiplantae; phylum Streptophyta; class Magnoliopsida; order Brassicales; family Brassicaceae; genus Crucihimalaya; species Crucihimalaya himalaica. Next base: position 1,330,733 of record SMJT01000001.1, read on the forward strand.
AGAAATTATAACATCAATGAAGCCTAGCTTATTTCTCACATTCAATGCCATCCAAACAGATCTTCTCCAAGAATGAAAATTTGAAGTTGTCGTGAGTCGATCCGATTCAAGAACAAGACCAGCATGATCATTACAATGCAGATAGTAAGGATTTTCATAGAAATCAGCTTGAAATTGTGTTTGATCTGGTAAATGACTATGTGACGGAGGTGGGTTCATTGTATTCACTGGAATCAATGGAAGTACATAAGATACCATTCTCAATGTGAGAATATGAAAATTACAAAGAAAAGTGTGACGAGATTAGTTAAAGAATAGATTCGTCAACACTAAAGTCAAATAAAAAAGAAACAAAGAAGATTTGAATGAAAAAGCAGAATAAACTCATTTGTAACAATTCGATTTGTAAACTCATAAAATCAATGAATAAGAAGTAAGCGGAAGATCAAAAGAAGTGCTTTGATACCATTACAGAACTTCGGTTAACCGGAAAGATGAGCTCAAGCTCATAGTAAAACAAACTTTATTATCTGAATAGTTTGTTACAAAAAAACTTAGAAAATAAAAGATATACATTTTAGCTTATATACATGTATCTGATTATTCAATCAAACCAACATTAAACCAATTTTGTGTAAACCAAAGTTAACCAACCATGTATTATAATAGAAACTAAAATCTCATGAAATTTTCTTTATGGTTCTTAAGGTAGATCATGATGCATGCATTATGGTTTGAAAGGTATATATAATGGATTCATGTAATGTAAGAGACATAATTGTTGATTGAGACAATTATTTAAATATGAACATGCATGCATCTATGTACATAGTTTGTCCACAAACGCATGTTAATATTTTCTATGTTTAATTTACACGCAAGTTTTGATAAAATCTTCACACAGCATGAGATGAGAAAATTAATTGTAAGTTTCTACTTTTTTTTAACGTGTAGTAAATAAAATTTCTATGATAGATTTTTAGTACAGAATTATAATACTCTCGTAAGACTAATCCTCTTTTAACATATAGACTTTCAATTTGTATGTCGAAGCTGAAATCAGCATTACAAGAGAATCTGAAGGTGAACAAAAAAGAGCACATATATGTTGTTATGTCACTAATTTATCAATAGCCGGAACATAAAGTCTGAGACGTGATTAGAAAACTGATCGAAGTTAGAGATTTTAGAAGGTCTAGTCAAAGTTAGAGATTAGTCTGAGTAGTGAGTAGGAGATTTAGAATACGATATCTTTAGAACATCTCCAAAAAAAACTTTATATTTGAGGTTTGCCAAACTTCAAATTTGAGGTTGAAAGGTATCTTTTTCCAAAAAAAAAATTTCAAATAAAACTCTAAAATAATATGTATATTGCATTATAATTTTTACTATCAAACCTAATTAATTAAAATCATACAACTTTGAAAAACACTATAAAACATACATTAAATATATATTAATTAATAAGATGTTAGATTACAATATAAAATTACATAAGACAATTAAAAAAAACACAATTAACTCACAAACTTCAAAATAAAATACCAAATTATTGAACAAAACTATTATGTTATTATACCAAATTACATAATATTTTTTCTATTTTAATATATATTTTTTTATTTTAAGGTGTTTACTTTATTTTATATGTAAAAATTAAAGTTATAATTATAAGACATCAATGATAGGGATTATTATGATTAAAATAAAGTTAGTGAATATGTTTATGAAAAATATATATAATTGTAAGATTTAAACTTCAATAAAAATTATGAAATCTCAAATTTGAGGTTTTGAAGTTTCTTTTAGATTGCAAAAAACCTTTAAAATGTGGTTTTGATGTTTCTTTTGGAGATGCTCTTATAAATCTAAAATTAATCAGACTAAAATTCAAAACTTGGCATTAATCTATAGGAGAATGAATTCTAGCTCATGATCTTTATTACAAAATCTAAAATCCAAGTATATAGGAAAATAAATAATAACAAGAAATGTTTTGGAGTTTATAAAGAAAAATATTAAAACATGAGAGAGAAAGGAATGGAGGCATGGGGTTTTGGTTCTTCATTGAACGACAAAAATTATCTTACGCACAAATGGTTGCCTTACCATTGGTTGGCATTCGCATGCATCCCCATCTTATTTTAATTATCACTGTCGTTAATATATTAAACTATATACATCCCTCATTATGATTATCGCAGTGCCTTTGTTACGCCTTTATTTGCTCCTCATGTGAAGGTTTGAACATAAAATATGTATGAATCGATACGAAATAAAACCAGCAGGTCTTAGTTTTTTTACGTACATTTACCCAAATAGATCTTTTTAGAAATTAGATTTCTTTCATGGGGTTTTTTACAATGTAGACCAAAAAAGATTACATACAGATATCTGTAAAATGAAACAAATCTGGTATAAAAATATATTGGTCACACTCACAAACAAGAAAATGTATGTGTACATATATATGGATAATGAAAGAATGATAAATAGAATAAGAATTTTTGCTGAAGAGGACTCTAGTTGACATACACATCTTACATTCCTATCAATCATTTAAACAATGTAAACGAATATCAAAACGCATAATTTCCATAAATAATATATTCTGATACCCAAAAATTTTAAATAAAAATCTTAAGTGTAATGATGGATTGAACACCCCACGAGCCATTCACACTTTCAACTTTTTTTTAGTCCCCTCCCCTAGAAGAAACTATAGATTATATCTCTCATTATCTCACTATCTCTCCATTTACTTGTTCAAATCAATCATTCCTTTGCTTTGCTCCTAAACCACAATGGCTCTCGAAACTTTCCTAATAAAACTTAAAAACGCTATTTCATCCAAACCCACTTCTCGGACTCGACCACTCCGATCATCACCTCCGATCACTACCACCACCTCCATCGGAGTTTTATCGTTCGAGGTGGCACGTGTCATGACCAAACTCCTCCACCTTACTCACTCTCTCACCGACTCTAATCTCCTCAGTCTCCGAGACCACTCTCTCTCCTTGGAAGGCCTCACCAAAATCGTCACCGGAGATGAAACCTTCCACCTGAACCTCGTTTGTGCTGAGCTCGCAGATAGTCTCGCACACGCAGCTAACTCTGTTTCAAGGCTGAGCCAACGCTGCACCACGGCCAGCCTCCGTTCTTTCCACCGCTTATTCCATGAGTTCGCCGACATGGGTCGTGACCCTCATGGCTGGGTCTTGAGTTGTAAAGATACCGAAGCCAAAAACAAGAAAATCGAAAGGTAAACGAAACTTTCTTTACACTAAACAGAGCAAAAAGAGAGTAAAACACAAAGAGATTGATTTAGCTATTTGTTAATGGAAACAGATATGTGAGTGTGACAACAGCTTTGTATAGAGAGATGGAAGAGATGACGATTTTAGAGAACTCTCTGAGGAAACAAAGTTTACAGATTGGGATCGAATTCGAAGAAGAAGACGACTACGAGAACAAGAAAGATGTGATGAAAGTGATAGATCTGCAGAACAAGATTGAGAGACAGAGACAACATGTCAAGTATCTAAAAGATCGATCTCTGTGGAACAAAAGCTTCGACACCGTCGTGTTGATTCTCGCCAGATCGGTATTCACAGCTCTCGCTAGACTCAAATCCGTCTTCTCCTCCGCCGCAGCCACTAGCTACATGGGTCCAACAGTCGTTTCTTCTCTGCCTCGTTCTCTCTCTTCTTCTTCTTCCTCTATGAATCTTGTTCACCCGAGCCCGAGCCCAAACGACGAGGAGAGAGTCAAAACAGCGTCATCTTCTGCGTTTCTTGAAGAAAGCTCAAGACTTTTGAAACCACCGGAGACAACTCTCGGCGGAGCTGGTGTGGCGCTTCACTACGCGAATCTGATAGTCGTGATGGAGAAGATGATCAAACAACCTCAGCTTGTAGGTCTCGACGCGAGAGACGATCTTTATTCAATGTTGCCGGCGAGTGTGAGATCTTCGCTCAGATCGAGGCTAAAAGGAGTTGGTTTCACGGCGACGGACGGTGGTTTAGCGACGGAGTGGAAAGCGGCGTTAGGTCGGATCTTACGGTGGTTGTTACCATTGGCACAGAATATGATTAGGTGGCAGAGTGAGAGAAGCTTCGAGCAGCAACACATGGCGACAGCAGCAAACAGTCAGAACAGAGTGATGTTAGTTCAGACACTTGTGTTTGCAGATAAAGTTAAGACAGAAGCAGCCATTACAGAGCTTCTTGTTGGGTTAAATTACATCTGGAGATTCGAAAGAGAGATGACTGCTAAAGCTCTGTTTAATCTACAGTCTCCTCCTACTCATAATCACAGCTAATTCTACTGCAGAGTTTTGTCCTCTTTCTTGTTTGGTGGGTTAATTTTGATTTTTTTTCTTGGTTTAGTTTTGATAATACGAATTATGAATATGATAATAGTGATTTGGGTGGGTTAATTTGTCTTGACTCGAGAGAGAAATATATAAGAAAAGATGATGTGATGTGTAACAATGTAGATATTGGAATGAATTTGAGTGATTGTTTTTTAAAGTTCTAGATGTATATGTTGAATTAATACATGTTTATTAATAGATGTATGGGAAATGATTTTTGAATTATAGTGATAATTTTGGAGCACAAACTGTTGGTTAAATTATTTACATATACTTTATTTACAAGTATTTTCTTCATATATATATATATAGATGTTTGTATTTTCTTCATACATATATATATATTAAGAGCCGGTTTATTCATTTAACCGAGGCTTATATCGTAGTTGTTTGTATTGGTCCCTGGATTCAAACTCAAAAGTAAGTTTGTGTGAATTGAAAATGACAAGAACAAAAGAAATTATTCAATTCACACAAACCACATGTTTTAAAGTATCTTAATTATATTTGTTTCTTTCAAACGATTTTACTAATATTAAAATTATCAAAAAAATCTATGTTAGTTATTTATTGGGTTTTTTTTTGGTTTTGGTCGATACAAGTTGGGTGAACTTAGGCTTTTAACAAAATATAGTAAAATCATATGCAAAAATGTCCCTAGGACCCTAAGTGGGAGTATTTAGTAGTTATATATGGATTTCCTAGGGAAAGTTGTCTGCTTTACTCCCTTGGTTGGAAGGAGCCGAATTAGAAAGAAATATATAAATTTTTAGAAAAATTGAATATTGATGAAATGAGTCTAGAGAATAGAATTAGATGTCGAATATACCAAATGCACCTAATTGTGCTTTAAATTTTGTTTTGACTTTACATTATAAAAGTACTAACCAAAAAGTTAAATGGGTCCAGCTCATGCTAGAGATCAAGAGTCAACTAAGTTTGGTGTTTTCATAATACTTTGATGGATTAGTTTTAGGGGAATTGAGCTGTATAGCCATACCAATTATGAATAGTTAAGTAAATGACTAAATGATTTTCGAATCAGGTTAATGATTATTTGGGAAACATCGAATGTAATGTTTCATATAAGAAATTTATGTTTATTTTTTCTTTCTGAAGAATTCTATAAATGTTAAAGATGAAATTATATGTTACATGTCAAGGTTAAGGTTAATGTGGTGAATATTTGGGTTTAGATTCTCTAATTTTGTGATCTTTGTAAACTTGATAATTTAAGTTAGTTGAATCCGAACAGTGGGCCAAGGAGACCGGCCCAGTAGAAAATTATAATAAATGTCTTGCCATTCGTGTTTTATAATAACGAATAAGCAGAGCAGAAACACGGCATGCAGTGCGTCTATGAGAAGTTAGAACAGCAGCGAAAAGTAAAGAGCTTAATCTAAGAAAATCCCACATCGGTTGCAAGGTAAGAAGAAGACTTTGGAAACAGAGTATAAGATACAGACTTGTAGGATCGAGTAAAGTACTTACCTGGACGGGGTCAACTCGTGATCAAGAAGACGAGTGGTCTAGGCTAGTGACTTCCATTGCACATCAAGGGTGCTTAGCTTAAGGTCTTCCCAAGTGGAAGAGCCTACGTCATTATTTGTGGCAGAGGGGTTTGCGTTCGCGCAGCCCCAACAATTTTCAGTTCAAATGGTTTGTAAAAATATTATGCTTGAAATTGATTAAGTAAACTCGGTATAACGAGTTTCAGTTTTTTTTGTAGAAAAAAAATCTAATCTTTATTTTGAAAATTCTGAAATTCAATGTAATTTTAGAGTATAAAACAGTGAATGATTATTCTTTAATAAAACAAATTTAAAGGTGATATTGTTAATTTTCATCTTATTTGTGGTAATTGACCAATAAGATGAAGTAGCATCTTCTAAAAAATTCAACAGATGTTCATGATGGAACTTGTCCGTAGACTTCCTCTAGAAATAGTTTGGAACTTAAAAGATATTTATTGTTCCTTTTGTATTTTCTACAAGTTTGATTTCTTCTATTCAAGATTCAACTACTTTCATGTCCAATCAAACTTTCAAATCTCTGTTTTTTTTTGGTATTACCATTGTTATCTTGCAACAAATTCTAAAGTTAATATGGATATTGATGAACATATACTCTAAAGAAATGGTGAGCATCAATTCATGACCCACAACTAAAAGTATTCATTTGGCTTTTTTTTTTTGGCTCTCTTAATGGGTTGGTGACTGTGTGTGTATGAAAGAAACACGGTTATATTGAATGATTTATGATTGAGTAAAAAAGAAAAAGAAGAAGCTAGTGTTCCTATATGAGAAATCAAAATTGGGTTTGGACTCAAGACCATTATGTTCATACTCCATATCAAAACCTCCAAGTGTTGACATGACAAGAGTTATTTCAATTGAAACAAAATTATGAAGATAAGATTAATGGATTAGATTGTGAGATTAAGTGGAACAGAAAATGATGACATAAAATAAAGTCAACATGAAGTGGATCTACAAGTTTGGTGACACGACACTAAACGGTTTAGGTGAAATCTTCATGACAACTATAGTTGGCTCTAATCCCACAACACACATTTTAAACCAAAGTGTTTTAGTTACTAACACAACATCTCATTGACTAATCAAACCCATAAAAAGCCTATAAATAAAGGAGGACAACGTAAGAGATACGAACAAATGTCTGAAATGGAACCCAAAGAAACAGAGCCACCTAGAAAGCAATTGAGACAGCCTCCTTCTGTTCCTTTCATTTGGGAAGAACGGCCTGGCTTCCCCAAGAAGAATTGGCAACCTTCATTAGCCACCTTCGTGCCTTCTCCTCCTCCGCTTCCGCCACCTGTCCCAGTCCCAGTTAAGCTGGTCACATCCGTTCCTTTCCGTTGGGAAGAGACCCCTGGAAAACCGCTCCCTCCTTCCTCAAATGATCCACCTCAGCTTCCACATCCACCATTGGAAACCGCTACAACTCCTTCACTACCACCTCCGGTTCAAGTTCCTGTTAAGCAGGTTACTTCAGTTCCATTTGATTGGGAAGAAATGCCGGGACAGCCATACCCTTGCTTTGTTGATACCAACCCACCTGAGCCTTTGGATCAACGGCTGCCACCACCTCCCATGTATGGTGAGGTTGAAACCAGCAGCGATATTTATGACGACGCAAGCAGTGATTCTTTCAGCTCTGTGCCGTCTCTTTTAGGAACAAACTGCTCGGTTTCGATATCCGGTACCGTGGTGGCGATGGATGAACTTGATGACAATCTGAATGGAGAGACAAGCTCGATGCCAACATCGCCAGCTTATGAATCTGATGAAAGTACGAGCAGTTACATGACAGGAGCTTCCAGTCTTGTCGGAGCTTCATTCTTGGAAAAGCTCTTTCCACGTCTTCTTCCATCTGAAAAGGTCAAAGCTGCTGAAACTGAGGACGTTCAGGTTTCTACTCATCCGTTGCATGAAGAAGTGAAGCTTACTACAGAATCTGACAGCATGAGTATTGGATTTCCTGTGAGAACGCCACAGACACTCGGGGAGCTGATAATGATGAGCCGAAGGAGAAGTTATATGAGAAGAGCTGTTGAAATGAGAAAGCAGAATCCTTACACGGTAAAACTCTCAAACATCTATTCTCTTAGTCTCTTCCATAGCCAAATACACCGTAACAGTATATCACGCTCATACCTAAATTCAGTCGCGAAAAAATATTCTGAAATGTTGACACATGCCTGGATAAACTAGCAGGAATTTACAAAGAATGGAGCTGATAGCTGCTGCCTCTTCGTGCCGGGCATCAAAATGATAGAAGGACTTGAGTGGAAAAAATACCAACCGAGGTTGAAGCTCATTTAGAAGGAAAATCTTATAAAGATCCTCAAAATTTGCATCCCCAAACAGCAAATTTTCAGAAGTCGTTTTCTCTTTTCTAGACAAGAAACTTGTGTGTGCAGTATAGTAAAACTGGGGCGAGTTTAAATGCCACTCTTTCTGCTGCAGAAAAAGGAACCCGTATCGTTTATTTCTTTCTTCTCTTCTAAATCTCTAACAACTTGACAAAACAATGTCTATCGATAGAAACAATATGAGACTAACCCAAAATCTGGTTTGACCTCAAGATCTGGATGATTCAGCAAGCTGTCTGATCCGTTCCATAATCACTGGGATATCTTCATCAGCTAAAGCGGTAAAACAGCACCTGAACCAACCCGGTTCTATACAATAACAGGCTGTTCCTGGAGTGGCATTAATCTTAGCAACAGTCAATAGCTTCTCAAATAACTCGAGTTCTCCTTTCTCACTGTAAGATGTCAGTAAACTGCTCATGTCAACCCAACAATACAACCCACCACCACTCTCAGCACAAGGAATTCCTAATTGTCTCAAACCATCCACAAACCGTGTATGCTTATCCCTGATCCTTTGCCTGTGTGCTGTCATGTATTCCTCAATGAATCTTACATCCGATAGCAGAGAGATAAGTATTCTTTGGACTGGAACTGGCACTGATGAAAATCTCATCAGCTTCTTCGCGGCATTTACTACGTCTTCATGAAAGGAGTAGATGACTCCAGCTCTAAAACCAGGAATTGAAAGGTCTTTTGACAAGCCATATATGATATGAACCCTACTCTTATCAAATACCCCTGAGCCAGAGATCTCTGCCATGCTAACAAAATCTTTGTTTCCGTAAACAGAACCCGCAAATATTTCATCAGAAATAACATGGATGTTTTTCTCTTGAGCAAATCTCAAAATATCACGAAGCGTCTCCCTTGATAGTATGTTTCCAACAGGATTTGATGGGTTTGAAAAGAGTATGCCAGAAACCTTACTTCCTCGTTTTCTAGCTTGATTCAAAGCTTGTTCCAGAGCGGAAACTGTTACAGTAAAATTGTCAGAGCTACGGCAGTGTACTGGTATAAGCTCCACTCCTGTCCGGAATTTAATATCCCTGTCAAAGCTGCAAATTCAGTTTCGTTAGTATATCACATAGAAAGAAAAGACTGGTGTATGAATCAAACACTTTTATCAGATAAATGGTTGAGAAATGTATGCTAAAAATTACCCTGGATAATATGGCGTCGGAATTAGAAAAGCGTTTCCATGATCTGCCAAACAGAAGGCCAATACTTCGATAGCCGGAGTCCCACCGGCTGTTATTACCATGTTTGAGGGGTCAAATGACACATTACCTCCCATTATTCGTGACATGAAATCAGCAAAAGCCTGACAGTTCAAAAAAAGAAGACATGAAACATGAGAAAGTAGAAGAGACAAGCGAGGAAGAATTTGAACTCCTTCAATTCAGTATTGTGACAACAGACGCCATCAAGCAAGGCCAAACAACTAGATCCTTAAGTTTGAATACACAAATTTCTGATCCATAACCAACATTTCTTTGATCCCAGTCAAGAACAGGTATCAATCAAACAAATTCAAATACAGTTTTGCAGTCAAATCTTTTACCAGTAACTGCAAAAAGTTATAAATGTTCGAAAAATTGAAGAAGAACACGTGAAGGTTGTTGTTATCTACACTTACCACTCTGAGTTCAAGCAATCCTTCAAATGGTTTATACATGGCGATACTACTAATATCAAATTCACCATCATCAGATTGCATTATCGACTCCATCAAATTCTCAGACATCCATCTCTGGAGCAAGTCAAAGCACAGCTACAAAACTCACAAAAAGCAATCCCCAATGAAGATCAGAATAAACCTCATTGCAACAATTACGAAGAGAAGAAAACATCGAAAATTTTCAAAACTCACAGTACTCTCAGCCAATCCAAGCTGAATAATTCCATCTGCATTCGTAATCCGATCGTACGGATCCGTCTTGACTCTCTCCAATCCAATATAATAAGGCGAATCGGAAGGTTTCGCCACAGGAACCGCTCGAGAGGAGACTCGAACTCGTCCGGTCGAGTTCCCGCGGGAGAAGAGATTGGACCGTGACGACGTCCTCGGTAAATCCGTCGGGTCGGAGGGAGGAGGACGGCGTCGTTTTAGATAAAGCTGGAGAAAGTAGAAGAGACAGCAAGGAATAAGAGAGCCGACGAAGAGACCGCCACGACCTTGAATTACGCCACGTAGAGGCACTATCAGCCTCATCAGAAACTACCCCGCCGCGGTGATAGTTTGTTGCCACCGGCGTTGAAAAGATTCGAGCCGTTCGTTGAGCGTAACGAAGTGGAGAGAGAGAGAGAGAGAGCAAAGTGTTGAAAGTGTTGATTAAATACAGAAGTTTTGAGATAAATTGGCAAATCATTTTTGCATATTAGCAATTTGTCTCAACATTTGAAAAGTTAGCCAAATAGCCCCGTTCAAATTGGTGATATTATTTAAAGATCCCCAAAGTTTTGAAAATAATAACCAAACCCCAAATCACATCCAAAACTTCATCCAAACATAACCATATAATATATATCCTTTATGAAAGCATTCACAACAGTTTATGAGCATTTGACGACCATTACATATATCTGTCGAATGAAAGGTTTCATATCAGTCTAAAAAGGAGTTCCCCAAAACAAAAAGAAGAAAAGATGATAAACTTTTGTATTGAAAATCTCAGGGAAAAAAAATACATCAGACCGCCTGATCGGGGCTGCTGCTATGCCAACCTTTGGTGCAAGGCGGTATTTCCATGAACTCGTCAAACTCATTCACGTGAACATCGCAGCATTTCCACTGCACAAAGAGAACATTGATATAATCCAACACAAACTCAAAAAGCTAAAGGAAAGGGTTTATAAAAAAGCTGACTGAGTAAAGAAAGGCGTTACGCACTCCTTTCAGTCTGTCATGGAAGACCGGAGGACCTGGATGATAGCTACATGCAGTCTCGTGATTGTCTCTCTCTTTGAATGTTTTGCCACATCCTTTGTTGTTGCAGACTTGCAGTTGATTAATGTCTATAACAACCTTTTTGATTGGAGGTGCTAGGGATTCAATCTTTTTTTCTTCTGCTTGTACTGGTGTGTTCAGGGTCTGCCTGATCTGTTCTTTGGGTTGGGAGCCTGTGTGGTAAGGATACATACAATGTTAGATAGAGATTTCTTGCATTCACCGATGTGTCACGAGAGTTTAAACCGGAGAGACTAAAGACACCAACCGTGATCTGAGCAGAAGAAGCCTTGCCGGCATCTAGAGCAAGAGCCTTTTGTTGCTGCATTGGCAGCTGGAGATGAAGTAGGAGCTGCAACAGGATGTTTTGGAGCCGGTTTGGCCAGAATTGGTTTCTCTGTTGTATGTTTACCTGTTTTACATCTTCATTGCAAGAAACAAAAACAAGTATCAGTGTTTGCAAACAACTACTATATGCACCATGAAAAGATAGTATGACTTATTCAATTAGGAGGTACAAGGATCTTAGTACCCTGGAATTTCCAAGAACAAACTGAAATCATGACTTCTTTGCTTGCAGCAGCTCCACTCTTTCATTCCGTCGTGAAAAAATGGCTGCAAGTTTAAAAATCTCTAGCTTTTATTCTCTGAGCAGATGGGTGTGAAACAGAAAACTACATAAACAGTATTTGAAAAGTAAATATTTGACTTACTCCCTGCTTGAATGAAAACCCCAGTAGTCAATGAAAAGCAAAGCCAAGCAGCCCAGCCACACCGGAAAAAAGTGGTAAATGTGAATGAATACGTAAAGATACAATGAAGTCTCCAAGCAAGTGATAGACAAAAATGAAAGAAATAATAGGAAAGAGGGCCAAAAGTTAAAGATGAATATTGAGATAAAGCGCTCTTTCAAAATGCATCAAGCACGAGATGCATATTTGTTGCATTCTACTGTTGTTTTGTTCCATAGATTGTTCGTATAACACAATTGTTCTATTTACCCTTCCAGAGACAGTCTAACGAGCTCTCTCAGATCACTAAGTTCAACAAATTCAAAGGGTTTCAAGCAAACAATACAATTAGAGAAATAAAGATGTGTTCAAGGATTACACCTATATGATAGACTTGAGAAGAAAGTTGCAAGCAAACAATTCAAAAGTTGCTGCATGTACACTCTCCCTCCCATAGCCATTAACGGTGCCGAAAGATCTAATCCTCCTTCTATATAGACTGTACTATATTACAAAATTAGACTTTTGTTTCCTTTCATCAAGTGTGTTCTATTTACTCTTCCATGAATAGTCTAATAAGCTCTCCCCCAGCTCACTCGGTTCAAAGGTTGCAAGCAAACAATGAGTTTAAAATTTGACAATTAGAGAGTCAAAGATAAGTTCAAGGCTTACTGACACCTGTATGAAATCAATATGTAATCAGCTAACAAAAACCTAATGAACCACTTGCATATCATCTTCTCAAGATCAAAATCATCAAATTCAAGTTCGAAACCACACATCAAATCCACAGTTCGTCAGAAATTCACAACACATTCTTCAAATTCAAAGCTAGCTCCCGAAGAAAAATTTGATTCCGAATGAAGAATAAGAGACTAACGAAGACGTGAAAAGAAAGAGAGGAATCGATTAAAGAGGATGAAAGGGGAAAGAAGACGTACAGAAGCATGAAATTGACAAGAACCTTCAGGATTATCATCATCGGTGAACATGGCGTTGCAGCCAATACGTTGGCACTGAAGCTTCGCCGCAGATCTTACTTCCATTAGCTCTCTCTCTCTCTCTCTCTGGCGAACAAAGTCGACTGAGATTCTGAAGAAATCGGACGACGAATCTCGTGAGAAACTTGGGAGTAAATAAAAGGAACCAAAAGGGGGCTTTATGATTTATCGTCTTTTGGTATAATATTGACTTTTGAGTTTGTGAGTTGACCAGTGAGAAACAACGGAGCGACGGAAGCTATATAGAGTAGGATATCGCGAGAACACATATTAAGAAGGTACAGGATTCTTTGTATTCAATACATATTAGAGTCTGTACACTAGTGGTCAAGGAATAAACCAGTTTGCATTTCAATTAAGGTTTAGTAGCTTTGGTTTAAGCCAATGTCAATGTCTGTTTTAGCTAATGCTGTAGTTGGATCTGTTTCCGATGTCATTTCTGGCTAGCAAGAATGGAGATGACCTGACCTGACATTCTGTGCATACAAATACCGCAAAGAAGCTCATGAGATTTTCTTTTATACAGTAATAAAAAAAAAATGTAAGCTACACCGAAGAAGAAATTTTACATCTTTTTCGTCTTTGGTAAAAAAGATTCATTTATTCAAACAGATCAAGATTTAGTGATTAATCTCGTAAAACTTGTTAAAAAAAAACGATCTAAATGGTTTCGCTTTCAGATTCAAAGTCATACAATGCTAATATCGTTACAACTTACACCAAATAAACAAGCTATAAGTCGCTTGAACTACACAAGGAGGTCGTGGATACTAAATATATATACCATATTACAAAAAAAAAAAAAAAAAAAAAAAAAAGAAGCAAGTCTTGGATCTGATTTGGTCAGTATTAAATGTTTTTGGCCTCCTGGTTGAATTTATCGGATCAAAATCTGTTTTTCTTTCTTAAATCTTCAGTCAATGTACAATGGAGAGATCACTTGGTTCTGTTATGTACTTCTATCAATGATGCTTTCTCCTGCAAACTCTACAAACAAAACTCTCACTCACAAGGCTCACAAGTCGTTTCCTATAAGATTTACTCATCGCATTTTATCAATACCTTTATTTTCATTTATATGTCATCTCTTATTTCAGTTATTGAATATAAATAGCTCTGGAAAAGAGAAGGGAAATACCTCGTTCTGAGAACTGTTCTCAGAAGGAAACCATCGAAGGAGGACACCGAGGTTCATTGCACTCGGTATTAACTTGAACAGCAGTGGAGTCGTTACCTGTAACAGCTCGCATTTTCAGGTGTAAATAAGCTTTAAAATTATAGCTTATTTCAAGTATGTTCTTTTGGAATGTGAAGGCTTGTTTGTATGTTGAGGTAACTTACGAGACTTAGAGCCGTTGTGCCCAAAAGGAGAAGATACATTTTCCCCTACATTGTCATTGATATTAAACCCAAATTCACAAATTTTAATAACATGAAAATGTTAAAAAAATGTTCAATTACAAGAGAAAAAAGGTGTTACCTCGATAACGTGTAGGTTTGACGCTCTGCTTAGAAGCACAAAGGCGAACTCTCCAATCTGAGCAAGCAGTACCCCAACCTATTTACAACATGCATGTGACAAGAAAATTACTTGATTAGTTTCAATAAAATAATATGTCGAAACTCACAGAAGTTTTAGAAGAGAAACCAAACTCACATGGAAAGATATCCTCATGTTGTACCTAAAAGCTTTAACAACTACTGCTGCAATTGCTGTCTTAATAACTATCACTAGAATCACTGACGCTAAAAGGATATCCACGTGGTTCCATAGAAAGTGAACATTAATGAGCATCCCGATACTAGATAGGAAGAGAGCGGCAAACAGATTACGAATTGGTTCCACCTACATCACAAAGTCAGGGAGATCCCAAAATGTCAATGACCTGACCTTAAGACTTCATTTTGTACCACGTACTCGCAATGTAAAAACAACCCGAGTTTTGAATCAATACCTGCTCTAGCGTATGTTGAGCAAATTCAGTCGTCGACAACATAACGCCAGCCACAAATGATCCCAACTCAAGACTAAGACCCAGCTTGTCACTGCACTGAAATTTTTTTTGGAAGAAACCAACACTCTATAAGCTAAGAATTGGAAACTACGTCAACAATCAACATGCTATTATACTATAATATTTCAGTGTCTATTGTAATCATCATTGCTTCTTCTGTAGTCTATTAGTTAGATGCAAGCTCAGGTAATAATTTAATCAGATGTTATAATACACCAAAAGGGATCAGAAAGCTACGCAAGCACCGGTGTGCAAAAAATGATAGAAATAGACTTACCCATGCAGATAGTAAGCAGAATGCCACAGCAGCTAACTGGTAAAGTTCATTTGTCTGCATTATATAACGAGAGACATTGGCAAGAATTCAGATCCCTCTTGAAGAAAGAAAGAAATTTAGTCAAAGAAGTGTCTGGGAAGATATGTTGTTTAAAACTTACTTGAGATGATAATTGAATCATTAGCTTCAAAAAGCGGGGTACAAATGACCACGTTAATAGAGATGCCACGGTGAGATATATGGACAATATCAGTAGACTAAATTACAAGAAGAAGATGTTTATGTCAGATTTGGTAATGAGGATATATAAGAGGTTCCCTGGACAGATTTCTCACTACGGAAACACTTACAGCTTTCCCATTGATATAATTCCTTGTAGTAAACCACTGTTACCACCCAAAACAGGAAGCAAGGCGAATAGTAAACCAACAACACAGTCCTGAAAATTCAAGATTAAGGAAGAAAATAGCTAAAGGAAACAAAAACTTCATATAACGAAATATTCAATTTGTAAATATAGAGTGTTATAAGTGAAACCTGAAAAATAAGTATCCCTATTGTGACTTGACCATGAAGAGAACTTGTACTGTTCCGTTCTACCAAAAACTTTACCACCTGGTCAAATTGACATGTGGATTATTAACAGAAGTTTGAGATGAAACGGGAAATAAGAGTACTTTTGTGTTAACCTTGAGAAGAAAAAGGACAAGAAAAAATTACCACTGCAGTTGATGACATAGATAAAAAGGCACCAACAAAAATACCCTCTGACAACCTTGCTCCACACAACTGCACATGTCATCAGATATCAATTTTAAAAATAATTTCAAGCTTGCAGTATATGCACATATACTGAAAAACATATACTGAACTATTTGGCCATACCAAGGCAGTTACACCACACAAAAACATGAGTAAGACAATTTGAAGAAGTCCTCCAAGGACGGCAACTGGGCCAACGACTTTCAGCTGCATCATTAACACAAGAACAACAGATTATCAGAGTGAGATTGCAAAGTCGACATGAGATTATATTCAAGTTAGTCAATAGTAAGTAGTTACCTACCTTAGTCATTGAGAATTCCAAGCCCAAAGCAAAAAGAAGAAAAACAACACCAAACTGTGCTACGGTTTCAACCTGCCATAGCATCAGAAGAAGAAACACAGAAAATGTGAATACACTTTTTCCGTATGAATGTGGGGCTCCAGGTCATCCTTTCATTTATACCCATACTGATGGATTGAACTCAAACGACAAGAACAAATTTCAATGGTGAAGCCAGCATTAACATGCTTAGTCAAGAAGCAAAAATTTTATCCAAACATCTGATTGGTATACAGTAGAGGAATTATATTCTAACAAACCTTAATTGTAAAAGCACGAAAAGAGAAATCAGATTATAGATACATGGGACAAAATGCTCCGAAACTAAAGTGATCTGTTAATGTCCTCTTCTATTTGCATGCCATAATCTAAAATAACTACCAAATTATGTATTCCAATGTTTATCTTATCATACCTGAACCATTTCACTAATGAATTTCAGTCCTCCTGGCCCAATAATCGACCCCGCAAGAAGATATCCAACAATGACCTAAGCACATAAAGATAGTATGTATAACATAACATCAAAACAGATAACTGAGCACAATGTGTAGCTCGAGATACTACGAACCCAATATCAGATGTATTTCAGGATAATTGAAAGGTTGCATACCGGTTGTCCAAGACAAGAGAATATGATCCCACCAATTGCAGCAAAAACAATAATGACCACCAAATCTGAAATTAATCTGAAAGAAATGCCAGGAACCTATCCATCAGAAGTCTGAAAAGTGCATGTAACGAAATGCTCTAATCAGAGGAAATCTGAGAGAGACCAACCTCAAATCTACTTGTAGTATCGGATACTTAGATTTCTTGTTTGACATGACGAAAACATTGTTCTGAAAAGAAAAAAAGCATGAGAAAAACATAAGCTGCAACTGACAGTAAATGGTGAGAGAGGTACATAAATCATGGTTAGTATTCCAAAAACCTTTTTGTCAATAAGAGTCATATCATCAGAATCTTCATTTTCTAGGGAAAAGACATCTTGAAGTTGAAACGGTCTTGTACCGCTGGGGAAAAAGAACAAAATTCAGTGAAACAAGTCATAAACCCTCATTGGACAACTAATCAAATATGGCTATTTCCAACAATTACAACAAGGTTCTGCATACTTATTTTCTTGTGTATCATTTCTTTTGCCCTTCTCATGTGTTACTTTAGCAACAGTCTCTATTTCAGCCTGGCAAACACATTGATAAATATCAGAAATAAGAATCTGAATGCAGAGCTCAAGAACCTAAAAAAATCACACACTCAGAAACTATAACAAATGACTAAAACCTACTTGTTGATCAGCAACACTGCTGTTAAAGCTAGCTCCATCCGATCCTAGGCAAAAGAAACATAAATATAGAAGATATTAAGCTTCATCACAATCACAAACACTAGATATATCATCTGTGCTATAATAATCACACAAATTTATTAATGTTCCGTTTACTTTTATTCACAATCAACCAAAGGAGATCGAAGAAGAAGAAACCTAACCTTCAGGCGAATCGTTTTCAGAAAACTCTTTCTCCAGAACCCGATCGAACATTTTAGCGATACTTCCTTCACCATTTCCCGGTGCCGTCGAGTTCACAAGGTTGCCGTAAAATCGCTCCCGCGTTTCTGCATCAGATCTCGCTGATAAGGATGTACCAAGTAGAAGGAGGAACGTAAATCCAATCACTACGAATCTCGCCATGGATCAGAGATATATATACTCCCAGGTGTTTGGGAATCGCCGGAAATCGAATTGCTTTAGAAATCAGATTTATTAGTTTTTTTTTTTTTTTTTTTTTCTGTTTGTGTTTTTGTTTTTTTTGTTTTTCAGATGAGGGTTTGGTTTAGACAGATCCAAATTTTTTAAATTGAATAATTGAAAAACAAGTTTTTGTATTGAATGGTTGCTAATATTTGTTAATTGTTGTCAAGTAGTGAAGCACACTAGTCATTTTTGCACGACAGCAATAGAATACGATGAATAAAACACTCATTTTCAATAGTATTGGCATGAGTGACGATGAATCATATACAAGATAGAGATAGACAACAATTTAACACTCGAACCTTATTCGGCCAAATTAGTTATACCGATTAAATCAAATTATACTAAACCGATCATAAAGACTATAATTGAAATCCAAAACGGTTTACTCGATTTATTTTTTAAACCAAGGTGGTTCTAGAACAAACCAAATCATGAAAGCCACAAACACACAATTTACGACATCGTTTTGTAGAGAGAGCGTGATGGCCACAAGCTCTGTCTCCCTTTACACTTCACATATCTTCTTTTCTTACTTCATAAACAAATCACTGCCACATAGAAAGTGAGAGAGAGAGAGAGAGAGTTTCCAATGGCTATCATCGCAACCACGTTCGGCACGGGGCTAAGTTACGCCGGGCAGCTTCCGTTCAGGCGAGTCACGGCCGGAGAGGTGGGACGGAAGCAGCAGAGAATGGTACTTGTGAGAGCAGAAGGCGGCGGAGTTGGAAGAATCAATCCGGAGATCAGAAAGAACGAAGAGAAGGTCGTTGACTCTGTCGTCGTCACCGAGCTTTCCAAGAACATAACTCCTTATTGCAGGTTTCACATTTCTCTTTTAAAACTATGGAAAGAATCCATGCATATTAATGATTTATACATTAATGTATTTTGATACTAATAATCCATATTTTGCTAAAAGTTTTTTCGTAAGATTTTTTCTTATTGGTCTTTTTAACAAACGAACAATGTATGAATACGTATTTGTGTGCACGCATGTATATAAAAATCATGGTCATGAATTTGATATCATGACGTTAGGTGTTGGAGGTCGGGGACGTTTCCATTGTGTGATGGGAGTCATGTGAAGCACAACAAAGCTAATGGAGATAACGTTGGCCCTCTTCTTCTCAAGAAACAGTAGTTTGTTTCTTTATCCTTCTCATTATTTAGTTTTTTCGTATTTGTGGGTGATGTATTCGTACTCGTCTAATTGAATAAAAAGACCATATTATCTAGTGAACCAGGTGAAACAAAGCTAAGGTTAAGGCTTTTATCAGTTTAGATCCCAAATGTTGCCTTACTAGTCGCTTCTTCTCACCCTCTTGAGGATGCTATGTATATTGAACTTGTTGGCTACTTAATTTCTCTTATTAATGGTTCATCATACTTGTGTATACATCATCCCTCTATATCTCTATTTTTGTTGATTTGAGCAAGGCTCTATATCCACTCTCATCGGTTAAAAAACTTAAATTTAATATGTTAATATTTTAATTATTTAAAATGCCGAATCAATAGAAAAGAAACATTCTAGTAATATGGTCTCTCATCACAATGTTTAATTATATGAAACACATTGACATAAGAGTTTTTTAATACATGGAGATAGTTTCTTAAATAAGATACGATTTTTATTCTCTCTCATCATTTTGCAATTTTTTATTTATTTTAATAGTTAGATACCCTGTAAGAATCTCGGATTGAAGATGCCTTTATAGTTTTCTTTTTTTAGTATTGTTGGTATTTACTTTCTAGTATTGTTGATTTTTTGAATTTTTTGTCTAATTTTTTTAACTTTTATAAAAGATTACAACGTAGCATTGATGTGTGAATAACTATAAATATAAAATTATTCCTATAAAATTGTCAACGTAGCATTTATAAAATTGTCAACGTAACAACGTCATATACAAACCAGAACTAAAGCTTATCCAATGTCGGATCCAGATATCAACTCAAGCTAAACATAAAGATCGATGGCAAACCTTAATTGAAGAAAGAGGTATTGAGCGTCATTTCAATCACAACCAATCAAATCAGCATTTACTTTTGTCCACGGTCTGTAACCGTAAGCTCAAATTCGATCGTAGATTGAGGAGACGTGTGATTATAATACTTTGAGGCAAAGTTATAAACATAGAAAATGCTAATCTGTATTTTTTTTCAAATTCATCCAAAATAACACGGTGTGACTACATATTTCAATATCTCTATTTATACATAAAATAGATTTTCAAATTTTTTCAAATCCAATATAAAATCAAACCTATATTTAAAATTAAAATATTAAATAAAAGGTGATTTTAACAAGTATTTATTAATGATATAACCAATAACACATAATTTAGTAAAATCAATGATTGAATGACACATTATTTTACTTGGATTTCCAAATCTATTAAAATCATTGAACCAATAAATCTCTCTAAGATTCTATCATGACATCTCAAAATCTCTCATTTGAGAAACTCTCTTTATTTTTATTTTTTATTCTTTTTTAATTATTTTTGTTTTTTTATTAGTAAGTCTACCAATAGAGATACTTTTAGATATTTTTATTTTAGGAAGTTTGTGTTCATGCAAACTTTCACTTAAATTTGTAATTCTCTTAAACTTTGACTTCATGCTCATACTCCCTAACAAAATTTGGACAGTGTATATCCCTCTATATAATTTTATGCGGAGTTAAAACCCTCTTTACGTTACTTATTGACGTTTTCCGTTAAATCTAGCATTATACCGGTTTTGAGACTAAATCTACACCTAAATATTTACTATATATTTAATCGTAATTACATGTTCTATATATTTAATCATAAATGCACTATATAGTTAATCATAAATAATCATGTAGAAGATATTTAGGTTTAGATTTAATTTCAAAACTGATTTAATGCTGGATTTAAAGATAAATATCTGAAATACCAAGAAAAATAGTTTTGTAATTAGAATTTTGAATATCTAGATTAAATATAAATATGACTAATAATTTTTGGAATATCTAGTTATTATTTTTGCAGCAGTTTTTTTGACTCAAATCTTTGTTTTGTAAACAATTACAATGAATGTCGTTATAGTTATTAACAATATCATTAAGGGTAACAAAGTATTTTAAAAGATTCACCAGTCGGATTATCCAGATTCTTTTTCGGATAAACCCGCGAGTTTTTACTTTAAATCTAAACCATGCATCGTGATTCAAGATGTTTTGATCACAATCATTAATTCATGTGTGGTCTTTAAATCTCGGCCCTTAATCTCATCAACCTATTATTCGATTTTTTTTATAAAAAAAATTCTTGCCATAAAATCATAGAGTAAATGTTCTTTAAATCTTAACATCTCTAATGTTACGGAATCGTGTATTATAAAAATGAATAAATTATTAATATTCAAATTTAATAGTTTAATCCAGTTTTGATATATTTGAAAATCTTACATGTTAAACTTATAAATCAGAATCTAAACCAATCTTTTTTAAAACATCTTAACAATATAATTTTTCTCATAACAACATTATTTATCATTAATTCAATTTTTTTTATATGGAATCTTGATTTCTAGCAATTTACGTATTATCCTTAAAACATAATATCAACCATTCAAGATATTTAAAATATATTTCCTATTATTTTTGGATATTAAAATATATGTTAAAATATAAAAAAATATAAACATCAACTATGGCTAATACATTATATTTATGGTATGTATTTGCTAATTTTAAATACCTTAGAAAATATAAATTCAACCCAAAAGTGACAAACTATGTTTAAATATCAAACATTACATAACATTAACATATGTTTTTGTTACACATATTCTTAATAATTAAATTAATAGTTAAATAAATATAAGTTAATTAATAATTAAGAAACTCAATCAAAAAAATGTGAACAATAAAATTTATATTTAAGTATTATTATTGATATATTTAAAGTTCATAAAAATACAAAATGTTAAGTATTACTATAACACGGATTAAATCTTCGTTTTATTAATTTATTAATACCAACAATACTAAAATACTAGATATGTCAAAACACTGTTGATTTAGCTAAAATTATGTCGCAGTATATAGATTACAATTAAACAAAATTATTGAAATTAAACATAAAAACAAAAAATCGATCTGTGTACCGGGAATTCAAATCTAGTATACTTATATATCTGATGTTTTCGGATACCCGTTCAGTGTTGGGTTTTGATTTTTCGGATCTAGATGTTACGATCCGGTTTGGGTATTTTGCGGTTCCGTTTCAGATTCAAACCAGATTTTTTATTTGGCCAGACCTACTTCTATAGGATCCACTCTCTCTCGAATACCCAAGCAACCTCGCTCTTTTCCTTTTGCTTCTAACTTCTCAATGGGAAAATCTAGCAAGAGTTCCTCCACGAAAGTAATCTTCTTCTCTTTTTTCTTCTTCTTAATCAGTCTCTGTTTCTCTCTATGAATTGTATTTTCACAAATTTAACGGACTTTGCTGTTTTTTTTCTCTTTTGGATTTTCAGATTGAAGGTTCTCCTTCTTCAGGTAAGAATTTCGGTTTCAGACAGATTCCCTTACTTACGATTCCGACACGGGATTTTTCACGGTCTCTCTTATGTCTAGCTTTATATATGGGTGTTGTTGTTTTGGTCTGTATCTCTGCTCCCAAAATGTGATGTATGTATGTACTTCTTCATGTGTTAATTCCTCTCTTCAATACAATCATAGTTTGTAATAGATTATGGCCTCCGTCGTGTATGAATCCCCAGCTTGATTAGTCATCTTAAGATTCTTAATGGACAATGTATGTATTTGTCTGTCTTGTGATTTTAGTTTTGATTTATGCTGCTCTCCTTCAGAGAAAAGAAAGGCTGAGGATGAATTAGAGATGGTGAATCCAAAAACGAGGCATAACATTGCAAAAACTAAGAAGAAAGTGAGTGTTCTTAAAAGCCTATTTTTCTTCTACATAATGATACAATGACTACTTTTGTCTTTTAACAGATTCTATAAACACTACAGATTGCTTCCATCAAACAAGAGATGGATTCTCTCAAAGTAAATGTGGACTCTCTCAAAGAAGATGTGTCTTCTCTCATAGCAACTCTGATCTCTGTGAAATCAAAACTTGATTTGCTGCCAACAAAGGAGGATTTACTTGCGTTTTTTGCCTCATTCAAAGTATAAATCTCTTCTTTATCACTCACTTATTTTGCATGTTTATTGTGTTTAGTACGACTTTTGCTATATAAGTTTGATTTTCTTCAAGTACCTCACAAGTAGAGATCAATTTGCAACTACATACACTTATTTGTCTTTTGTGATTGGAAAATAACCAGGAACCTGCAAAGATACCTGCTTCAGTTAAGAATAATGTCATTCCAGTTAAGAATAATAAGGATCAGAAGGTGATGCTTTATACCTTACTCTTGTTATGTCTCCTGTTTTATTTTATTTTTGCTTATGTAGTCTGCCTTTTAGGACTCAAGCTAGCTGTTGTATTTGCTTTTTACTTATATATAATATCTACATTTCTTTCTCCAACAGGTGTTGACGATACTTCTTGTAGATACTGTTTCTGAGTCTTTTTACTTCTTTGACTCGATCCATGTTTTTGGTTGATTTTGGCAGAAAACTGATGGAGGTGAAGAGCCTGCGCAGAAAAGGGTAAGCTATAGTTTAATCTTCTATATTACTTTTCTTTTATGTAAGTGCCAACTAACGAAAATCGTATTCTGTTTATATATACAGGCTAAAGCAGATACCAGTACTCGTAGAAAAGAGAGCAGAAGTAATGTTTCTAGCGAGGAATCTGATGTAGTGGAGAAAGAAACTCTACAACGAATGTTATGTCCTTGCTCTTCTTGTAATCGTCATGAAAAGACCGCTGAGGTAGGCGAGAGAGTCTTATTCGTTCCAAAAGAGGGGAGGTAAATTTGAGTTTCCATGATTTGGAGACATATGTTCTTGTGTTGATTATATTCCTTTCTTGCAAATTATTGCACTGACACTGGTGGTAACTTCAGAATCAGATATGATAGTGGCACGATTTTCGTCAAGGGATATGATTCTTCGCTTTGTGAGGATGAAATCGCGAGTGCACTGCTTGAACATTTCAGTCCATGTGGAATGATCGAAAGAATTTATTTTAAAACAGATGATACAGGTGCAGCTATCTTAAGGTCTGTGACTATTTTCTTACTCCAATTTGTGACAACTAAAGTTAAATGCTGATATTTATCCCTTTCTTTTTACAGACATGTTTTCATTGAAATGATAGAAGGCACAGAGGACGCTTTAAAACTTAATGGAAGTGACATAGGAGGATGCAAACTTGAAGTTCATAACGCTAAACATAGAGAAGAATACTATATCAATCGTGAAAGGAGTGGCCCTTATATTCCCCCTAATTATCGTCTTCATTTCCTTTTGAATAGACAAAATTACCAAAGGTACATAAATTTGTTCTTGATGATTGATTCTTGATAACAAAAGTGACTTGTCATTAATTTGTGATTTATTGTTTCTTTTAGCGAAAAGCCCCCTCTGTATGGCATTGTCAGTTCTAGCAAGATCAACAAGTAATTGAGACCACAGACCAGCCTCAGCTACTGCGACTTGTTTCTCGACCAGCTACATATAATATTTAATAATATTATTTCTGTTTTATTTTTGTTTGTAAGAATACGGTCCAAAATAATAATGTTATAAAGTAGTTTGTGCTAATAGTTTTGGTGCTTGATCATAGGCTTACTTAATCAAGTATAATGAAACAAGATTTTGTTGGATAGTGAAATCCATGATCTAGGATCTCACCAAGCTAGAGATCTAAGAAAAGGCAAACCAAGCCTAGAAGCTAATCATAAAGACAGAAAGATCAGCTCGAAGAACAATGATTTGGTTTGGTGAATGATAATGATAGAGAGTAAGAGAAGTGGTTGTTATTTCCCTAAATGGCCAAAAGGCATTACATAAGCGTCTGCAAGGACAACCCACTTGGTTCAACATACGTAAACCGAAATACAAATTGAAATAACTACAACCGAATGATTGAACCGGAATGCATAAAAACAGATGATAGTGGTTTGTTCTTATCAGCACCACTTGTCACTTCAATTTAAACGTCAACGCTCACAAGTTCACAACACATGAGCTTTGAATTTTGTGAAGTACGAGAAATAACAAAAGCCGTTGTTAATGAACTAAAACAAGAGTCAAACAGTGAATAATAGATGTCCACTGACTGATATCAACAATAACAAACATATATAAGTCGTAGAAAGGATAGGTGATATGTCTTCTCTTTCCTTGAATCTTCCGAGATCACAGCTACAACAACAAAAGTGCAAAAATATCAAGACCACAAATCAAAGGTTCATTTCCAGAAATATAAAGATATTGTTTACCTTTAGCTCCACCATTTCTTCGATGAGACGTTTGTGTCGAGCGATTCGAACAAACCCATTGTCTCCCATTGACTTCCCATAAGATTCTTGCACCTCCCAGTATGCTCTGTTATGCTCGTCTGTTCCGTACCCAGTCAGCAGCACACTATGATAACCAAATAGTTCATGGTCATACCTTACCAGGTCTTCACGTGTTGGAGTATAGACTCCCTGGTAACATTGTAGAATCATCATATTAATGAATAGAGTAAATTTACCACAAACATACATGCTTTCACATTCATTTAAATTGAGATAACGTACAGCTTACTTACCTTTCCGTTGGACTTTGAGTAACTCGGAAACAAAGTGATAGACACTGCTACTGGTGCTTTCTGTAGTAAGCTTTCGATTAACACCTCAAACTCTTCATGTTCGTCTTCGAGATTGTTCTTAGGCTTGTGGTGGACAATCATATCACTGACTAAGCCTTCACCCACTAAACAATCTCGAGCGTGTTCAGTCAAGATTATTGCACCATTTTCGTCCATAAAACAGCGGGGATGGATAGATTTGATGAGATCATCCGAAGATAGAGACCTCCTTCCATTACCCTCGGGATACCCATGTATCTTACGTAATGCAGACAACGCTCTTGTAAGAGCAATTGCCCAGCAAATATCTATTAAATATAGAAAAAATAATTAGTTTTAGACTTCACGACACCATTACCAAATTATATTTACACATTAAGATTTAATCTCAGTAAACCTATCTCATTAATAATAAAAATGTTTTGTTACGGTCTTGGGTAAAAGGCATCTCAAGTATGTACGGCATCTTCATCCTCCAGGTCCAACGTGATTGGCTCTGAGAAGCATGAACAAAAGAAAAAATGATTAGGTAAAACAATAAGACAGAAGCACCAAATCTGCCCAATTAGGAATGCTCAACTAACCATCTGCGGAATTGTTTTGTTCACTTCTTCTTCTTCTTTGTCATCACATGATATTCCATTAAAGAACGGGTCGTCAAGAAGCTTAGCTGCAGTTTTCCCCATTGGTTTTTGAGTGCATTTCCTGATAAATGCTGTAGCAGCGGGGTCACCGTAGGGTGCCAGAAGCTCCGAAACCAATAACCCGTAAAAATAAATGTCTTTCGCACAACCCTCAAAATTTGGTATATTGAGGATCGGGTTGACTGCATCTAAACCCACACCACCAATTTTCACCTGAGTTTCAATATCAATATACAAGACTCAAAAGTAGGAACAAAAGAGAGTGATAATATTGGATTGACTACAAACTTAGTGGGGTATATACCTGACCAATGGTGCTGTTGACAAAAACATTGCTGCAGTTGAGGTATCCGTGGACAATGGAAGGGTTGTGTGCGTGAAGATCACGCAAGCCTTTAAGTATTTGTTTCGACCATTTCTTAACCGTTCTAAAGGAGATCTGCGAATGCTTTTCCCGGAGCTCTCTAAGATTCCCAGAAGAACAAAACTCCGTAATGAAGTTCAAGGAGTTTTGGCTTTTGTCTCTCCACACCTTATACGTAGTCATGACGTTCTTGCTCTCGACGCTCTTAACCAATGAGAGCTCCAAATAAAGCTTGTCTGGGTCCGTGGAGCAAGATCCCAATTCGATTTTGTGCCAAGAGACGATCACACCTTTTTCTTGGTCAAAGTCTCTGTAGACCTGGACGACGTCTGAGCTGCCAGGAGCTTCACTGTACCGACCGTATCTTCCAGACGGATCAACCTCCACGAAAGGCTCCATATCTGTTAGCAAAACAGAGAGTAAAACAGAAATGTTTAATTTATTTTGACAACAAAACAGCAAAGCTTTTTCACAGTTAATTTTGTAAAAACTTATGACGAAACAAACGAAAACTACCAAATCAACCAAACCAGCACATAGAAAGAAATTAAATGTTGAAAATGAAGAAATGAAAGTGAGGAAACTGACGTGCAAAGACTTGAGGGGGTTTGTTGGACTGCGATAATTCCTGAAAATGGAGTAAGAACACGTACGGGAGTGAGAATTAGAGAGCAGATCTAACTGAAGAAGAACCGACCAAGGAAGAAAGGAGGATTGAATCTGAAATAGGTCTTAGAGAGGGTCTCATAAATTCATTACTTTCACACTACACAAAATCACTAAAGGATTTGAGGAAGAAGATGTATAGTATTATTACCTTACCTGCTTCAGCTGGAGACGATGGAAACTCTAAACTCTACGGAGGGAGACTCAGAGAGGTCGATGGGAATGGGAACGTTACGAAGTTAGTTAGAGTAGAGAGACTCAGAAAGGTTTAATTTACGAACTTTACGAACTATTGGCTGAATTGACTCTCAAACCGGCCGGTTATTTGGGAAATTGGACCGTTTCCGAATTTTAAAGACTGACTCTTTTCTTTTCCTCACACATTACAAATTACTTCACCAAATCTTCCTAGATCCCTATTTCTCTCGAAATCATCCGATTCCTTTCCTCAATTTCAAACGCCAACCGAAGAGTTTATCTGAATCTTCTCCTTCCAGTTATCAGTGACAGATCGATCAAACTTCAAGGCAAGTGTTTTCCCCATATTTGAGTTTCTCTCAATTTCGTCTCAATCGGCTTCAGAAAATCTTCTCCCGATTCATCATCGCAAATGTCAAAATCAATTATACATAGTTAGGTCTCAATCAATTTCAGACTCTCTAATTCCAATTGTTTGCTTTTTTTTTATATATTGCTTCAGTTAGCTCCTGGAAGATACTACACTACTTGAGCGTTTTTGTCAAGTCCTTAATTATGAGATATATATATATATATATATATATATATATATTTTTGTTTGTGCATTAGATTACTTGGGACGAAGTTGGAGAAACAGAAACTGTTAGGGATACGATGTTGCTTGATCTTGAACCTGAATCCTTGGAAGTGTTCAGAATAATAATACACTAATCAATCTTGTGTAGTTTGGCATGGTAGGAGATGTGGTTAACGCGTTTTGCTTACCGGCTTATGGTGTTCAGTGTATTATTATTGATTTTAAAGGTCAAGGAGAACATGTTCATTCCACTGCCAGCTGCAAGCACTTCAAAAGCAAAATATTGTATTTCTTTTTTGGTTTGGTTATTCCAATCATTAGAGATTCTACTTTCATTTATTTACTCGTTTTGTGTTCTTGTTACCCTCAGCGTGATCCCGTGGAGACGATTCACCCAATCATTAATTGATCCATAAGGACCATGGAAGCTTGAGTGACCATACGATTGAGAAAATGGGGAATGCAGTTCAAAAGCTGAGGGAGATTAAGATACAGCGAATGCGGAGGGTAAGTGATATAATACTTTGACCAGTTATGTAGAATTTGCTTTGCTGTTGTTGCTCATAGTTGCCTATTGAATTTGCTGAAGCTTCAAAATCTAGCAACAACCATGTTGGAGCTCCGGAATTTGATGGATACACCCATAGAGGAGCAGCAAGAGTATCAGCATATTACCTGCAATATAGCGTCAGAACATTATATCACTAAAGCCAACAGTCTCTCTCAAGCCTTCATTAAATACGTAAGCTATGGATATTTTGTTTCAATGATTACACTTTTCTATATTTAAACTCTCTGACCAAGCTTATAACTTAACTGAAGCTTTCTGGTGTCCATGCTTGTAAACCGTAACATGACTTCCATTGCCATATACATGTTGAGGCAGAAGTTTTCCGATTGGACGAGGTAAAAGCAAGCAAATTGAAAGAACTTGTTCTGAAGCAAATATCAGAACTAGAGGACATATGTAGGAAAACCCACTTGTTGCCAGTATCAGACAGTGCTATAGATCAGACTATAGCGGCAATAGAATACGGTTTTGTAGATGCTACAATGGTCCTGGAGCATCTTGAGCTACATATATATCAAAGAGGAAGTTTTAAGCAGAAAAGAGATACTTGAAAGGGTTGAGAATTGGTTATCTGCCTGCGATGGAGAAAGTTGGCTTGAAGAATAAAACATGGTTAGAGTCGGAATCACAGAAACCTTTTCAAAGTCACAAAGTTTCTTACATTTTCTGATATTATTCACTCTACAGGACGATAACCGATACAATGCTGGACAAGGATCTCATCTTATTACTCTCAAGCGTTCTGAGAAAGCTCGTAATCTTGCTAACAAGCTCCCAGGTAAGTTATTATTTGTTATCAATGTATCATTAATCTTTAAGCCCTAAATAGATTATGAAGTTAGTATCGTTTTGTGTTCATTCATTCAGGAATGGTTGAAGCACTCGCCTCAAAGACAGTATTGTTTGGGGGACAAGAGAAGGGGACTATGGTGGTGTATGAATTCTCTATAAATTCTCAATTACTAAATACTATTCATTTTTTCATGGCTGACCATTTTTTAATTCTCGTTTTCTGTGTCTAGATCTGTCTACTTGCTATGCTTGAGGTGTATAACTTACTCAGGCAGGAAAGAGAGGAAGAACACCGTCACCAACGGGTACTTACAAGTCTTCCTTTCTTTTTTGTTTCCATCTGAAACTTTTGATCCTTCTAGTCCTTTCTCTCGCCCATTCCGACTACGGTGGTTGCATCGAAGGCCAACATAGCAACAACTGCACAACAACTTCCGAAGAACAATGCAGGGAATGAGATCGCATTGTTTGCAACTCCTGTCAAGAACAACAACAGTCTTAGGAATGTGGAAGAAGGGAAGATGATGATGACGTGAACGCAAACACCAAAGAATGTTGCTGCAACAGTGTCTGTCCCAATGCAAACTGCACCAACACTATTCAGCACCAAAGCAAGATTGCTTTCTGAAAAGCCTGAGGTTGTTGAGTACTCGTTTGAGTTATGCTATAGTCTTACTCGTCGATCCAAAATTGATTATCCTTTGGTTCAATCTCTTTATATGTTATTAGTATGGGTCTAACTCACACCCAATAGCTAGCTCAAGAGTGGAGGATTGCCATCTACTTATATATTAGTCCACAAATCTCGCAACTTCCAATGTGGGACATTTTAACTCTAATACACCCCCTTCACGTTCAGGATTGGACATCTGAAGCGTGAAGTTTGTGGGACTGGACATCCACGGGTGGTCCACTATTGAGAAGTTGGAACCTTGGGCTCTGATACCATATTAGTATGGGCTTAACTCACACCCAAAAGCTAACTCAAGAGTGGAAGATTGCCATCTACTTATATATTAGTCCACAAATCTCTCAACTTCCAATGTGGGACATTTTAACTCTAATATATGTATAACTCAAATTTGAATGTGGTTTGGTTTCCAAAGGTAAACTATATATGATTGACTTTTTTCTTTAAGTAATCGTTTTACATGTATGATTTTACGACTAGGATAATCACCTTTAATCTAATTTTATCCACAAATTAGTTTGGTACCTTTCGAGCTGGCCACTAAACGGACGAGGTGCTAAATCTCTGCTTGCAGTACTGTTTATTTGTGCTTAAACTTGAGTTATAAATTTCTTCCCTGGCAGTTCAAATAAGGAAGAATTCAAAGATCGATTAACAAATCCAATGCTGATTTGGAAGCCATGAATTCGAAAGTCCATCACGCAATTAGCTCGAAACATATGAGGATATGTCGTTGGGGAGAAGTAACTAACACGTGGAACCCAATAAAGCACTTGTGTTGTGTTTTTGAGGACTTTGTGACACTCAAATCAGTAAAAAATTATTACGGGACTTGGTCGAAAATTTACCTAAAGTAGTTACACTTGATGCTAATATTTTTTGCCTAGCTAAGGAAATTTTTTTTGACACAAACATGGATTATAGGCAAAATAATGGACATATACCATAATTTATTTTCTTCTCTCTTAAAATCATCTTTGCCTTCTCTTCTACTACTTATTGGCTATAGTCGTAGGGTTTCTTAAAATCCTCTTTGCCTTCTCTCAAAATATTGGACATATACCATAGTTATTTAGATTTTAAACTTGTTATCCCGTTACACGGTATTTGTGACGATCTCACTCACTATGAAGGTGTATATATATATGTCTAACTTTATATGGGTGTTGTTTTTACTTTACATGGGTTTTTGTGTCTACTCCCATATGAATTATGGGATGACAAACTTTAAGATCTACAGTCTTACTCGTCGATCCACAATTGATTATCCTTAGTTTCAATCTCTTTATTTGTATAACTCAAAATTTGAATGTGGTTTGGTTTGCCCAGGTAAACTATATATGATTAACTTTTTCTTTAAGTAATCATTTTACATGTATGATTTTACCTCTAGGATAATCAACTTTTATCCATAAATTAGTTTTGGACCTTTCGAAATGTTGATATCTTTTAGTTATATGTCTTTTAAGATTTCTTGTTTGGACTTCATCAATTCAATTTCATTACCTCTTGCTCATTGGATCTTTTATTTTAGAACTTTTTGAAGTCTAAAGCTTTTGTTCTCGAGGCCAAAGTTCTTGCATATAGCCAAGATCGAGCATCTTCAAAATCAAAGAAAATATTCAAAACCGGATGTGTTCAAAACAAAAGCCGAAGGCGTCTCCACGTGGACAACAACTTAAAACCTGAGCTTAACACGAGAATGTATCGAAACCCGGACGCGTGTTCTGTCTTCCTCGTAAGCTTCTTATGTTCAAAGTGGACTTCTCTCTTTCTCTCGGCCCTATCTATATAAAGCGAACACTGGTGACTCGCGTGCGGTGTTGTGTATAAATGGAATGGCTATTCCTCTGAGTAACGATCACAAGATGGTTTTCTTGATTTGTAGAGTAGTAGTACACTCTGTTTTAGCTGATATAAGAGGTTTGAGAATAATTCTAAGATTTGAAGAACAAGTTATCTACTTCTAGAAAAAGCTAGAAGATATAAGAAAAAAGAAATATAACTAAAATCTAAATAAGTAGATTTAGATGGAATTTGGAAATTTATCTTTTTCATAATAGAATAAGGAGGTGCTTGTTTTATTATAACTGGACCGTGCGTTGCACGGGTTAAGTTGTAATAATTATATTTAATTTATAATTTTTATTTATAAAATTAATTAAATAAAAAAAATTATTTAAATATTTTAAAAAACATCAATGTTAATTATTTTCTAAATATAAAAATATTGCACACAACATGCAATATAAAACCATATTTATAGATATGTTATAAGTGTTATTAAATCATTTGATATAAATATTAGGCCAATTTATAAAATTATTTACTTTTTATTAAATATTTCAAATTTTTAAATATTATATTATTGAATTTAGTAAATATTTTATGTTATCTAATTATTTACAACTATACGATCTCGTGAGTAATTAACCTTGAAAACTCTAAATTTTTTAATAGATTTTATTTTCCTTTTTGTATAGTTTACTTATAATAATTATTGACATTTCTTTAACGTTGACACGTGTCGAAATCTTGAATCGAATAACATGACACGTGTCACTATCCTATGAGTTACTAACTTTTGAAACCTTTTTTTATATAATAAGAAACTTTGAAAACTCTAATTTATTAATAAGATTTTATTTTTCTTTTTGTATAATTTACTTATAATAATTTTTAACATTTTTTTAACGTTGACACGTGTCGAAATCTTGAATCGATTAACATGACACGTGTCACCATCCTATGAGTTACTAACTTTTGAAAACCCTCTTTTATATAATAAGATTTTATGTTCCTTTTTGTATAGTTTACTTATAATAATTTTTGACATTTTTTTAACGTTGACACGTGTCGAAATCTTGAATCGAATAACATGACATGTGTCACCATCTTATGAGTTACTAACTTTTAAAAACTCTCTTTTATATTTACTTATAATAATTTTTGAAATTAAAGGTTGAGAAAATATAAGAGTACTTATTTGTTTATATAATATTCAATATTTACAATTCTTTTTTTTTTTAGAATTAGAAATTTTATAGAAAATATACAAATTATTATTTCTTAAAAAATGTAAACTTCCATAATTAATAAAAACTCTAATTTTAAAAGAAAAAGAATTGTAAATATTGAACTCTATAGAAACTAAAAGAAAATTTCTAAAGCTAAAGGAAAAAGAATTGTAAATATTAAACTCTAAATAAACAAATAAATAGTCTCATATTTTGTCAACAAACAAAAACATTTTCTTCAAAAACACCATCAAATCTTCAATTTCATTTTATTAGTAAAATTTTTATTCCTTTTATTTTATTTTTAAAAGTTATGTTAATTTTATATTATGAAGTTGTTGTAAAATCGTTTTATTTATATATTTTTATGATTATTAATTTTTTCTCTAATTCTGGTTTGTTTTTTTTCTACTTTTCAGAAAATTTAATTAATTTATTATTATGAAGTTGCCGTAAAAATTTAATTTCTATTTTTATGATTATTAAATTTTTAACTAATTTTAATTATTTTTTCTTATACTTTTCAGAAATAATATATCATCCAAAAGACAATGAGCAAATAAATTCAAAATAACAAAAATAATTTATTTTTAGGTCGGTTTGTTTTCAATATAAATCAAATATGATTAAAAATAAATAAATCTTATTTAAATAAATATAAAACAAACTATATATAACTTAAATAAATAAATAATTATAACTTTGTTAGGATTTCTTTTGGGTGAATGATTTTGGATAGGCGTTCTCAATATTTTATTATATATGTATATTTACAGGTAGTTTAATCCTATTTTAATTTTTTTTTATAATTTTATTCTTATAAATTTTAAAATAGTAGATTATAATCCCGCGTATATGCGTGAATAATCTAGTAAAATTATAAGTTATAATAATTTCATTCTAATCTAGTAAATATATTATTTTTTGATATTTTTTGACATGTGTCGAAATCTTGAATCGAATAACATGACACGTGTCACTATCCTATGAGTTACTAACTTTTGAAAACCTTCTTTTATATAATAAGAAACTTTGAAAACTCTAATTTATTTAATATGATTTTCATAATATTTAGATAAGAAATAAATTAGCTATTCCAATTTCAATGAATTTAAGATATTGAAAAAGGAATTAATTTATTTGATTTACTTTTTTAACTATAGTAAAAAAAAAAAAAATTTGTTTTTAATTTCATTTTGGCAATATTAATATAATATTTAATAAAATTTAGAAAAGAATAAATTAGCTATTCTTTTTTTCATTTTTTTCTTTTTCAATAGTTTTAGATTACTTAATAAAATTTTGCGATAGAAAAGTAAAATATTTCTCTTTTTTTTAATTTTTCGAAAATGTTTAAAAGAAATAAAATAGTTTTTTCATATTTTTCATAATATATAAAAAATAGATAAATTATCATAAAATTTAGAATAGAAATAAATTAGCTATTTTTTTCCTTTTGCAATGGCTTTAGATTACTTAATTTACATTTAGTCTAAAAATAAAATATTACTATATTTTCATTTTCCAAAATTTACAAAAAGGAATAAATTAGTTTTTATTTAAAAAAATAATAAATAGATATCATAAAATTTAGAAAAGTAATAAATTATCATTAATTAGCATATTCTTTCCTTATAATTAAATATTTTACATTTTTAACATTATTTACGTTTTTCAACTTTGATAACTTTGACACGTGTCGAAATCTTGAATCTATTAACATGAAAATCATAGACATTTTCTTAAAGTATAAGAAAAAAATAACCGATATTAGAAAAATTTAATAATCATAAAAATATATAAAATATTTTTTAATATTAATAAGCATAAAAAAGAAATATAATGTTTTATCAATATCATGAAGTTGAAGGTATGATGGTGTTTATGAAAAAAAGTGTTTTGTTTGTTGAGAAAATATGAGAGTACTTATTTGTTTATATAAAATTCAATATTTACAATTCTTTTTTCTTTAGAATTAGAAATTTTTTTAATTATAGAATTTTTTTTTTGAAAAATAATTTTTATATTTTCTTTATAGATTTTTCATTTTTCTAATTGTTTTATAGAAATTATAATTTTTATTTTCCTTTTTGTATATTTCCTTATAATATATTTTGACATTTTTTAATCTAAACACGTGTCGAAATCTTGAATCGTATGATATGACACGTGTCACGATCTCGTGAGTTGGTAACTTTGAAAACTCTAATTTATTTATCTTGATTCTTTGGATATGAAACGTATCACAATCTCGTGAATTAGTAACTTTGAAAACTCTAATTTATTTAATAAGATTTTATTTTCCTTTTTGTATAGTTTACTTATAATAATTTTTGACATTTTTTAACATTGACACGTGTCGAAATCTTGAATCGAATAACATGACACGTGTCACTATCCTATGAGTTACTAAATTTTGAAAACCTTCTTTTATATAATAAGAAACTTTGAAAACTCTAATTTATTTAATAAAATTTTATTTTTCTTTCTGTATAGTTTACGTATAATAATTTTTGACATTTTTTTAACTTTGACACGTGTCGAAATCTTGAATCGAATAACATGACACTTGTCACCTTCCTATAAGTTACTAACTTTTGAAAACCCTCTTTTTATATAATAAGATAAGAGTCTATGGAGAGATGTTCCATAAGACTTGAGAGAGAGATTTAGTTTTGAGAAGTTTCTAAATCTAATAAGAAAGGTGTTCTTACATTCAAGTTTTTTTGAATCAATTTGAATTGGTATCAGAGCTTGTGTAGAAGACTCAATTAAAGAAGACGGTGGTTGAAGAAATCTCGTAACCAAGTATGGGGGACAACATTCCACCACCAAACCAAGGACCTTGGATCTCCATCGATCCATTATCCGATGCTAACATCGACAAACTACACAGTTTAGGCGATGCGTATGAAGATCACTCTTCGAGTTAGCCAAGTGTGGGACACGATAGAACCAGGATCCGCCGACGTAAAGAAGAATGACGTAGCAACTGCACTCCTGTTCCAATCCATTCCCGAGACACTGATTTTGCAAGTTGGTGAGCAAAACTCTGCAAAAAATCTTTGGAACGCCATCAAATCTCGTCACCAGGTGAAAGTAGCAAGACTCCAAACCCTAAAAGCAGAGCTAGATAGGTTAAAGATCGGTGATACCGACTCGGTGGATGAATTTGCAGGGAAGATATCAGGCCTCGTGATGTGCTCAAAGATAATACCCTAAAAGTACTAAAGCAGTAGCTGCAGTATATAGGGGTCGAACCACAAAGACTCAAGATATCACTCAATAGATTTTAAAATATGAATTAATCTAAGCCAAATGAATGTAATTAAGAATAACAAAACAATTAAATCAAGGAAGTAAATCAGTGGGATAAAAGCTAGGCTTAGGGAAGTTTGCAGGCAAATCAGAATTATCAATCAAATCAAATGTCATGAATGAATTAAGCGCCGCTCTTGAACTTGAAACACGGATGTAAAGTAAACCAACTGTCGTTGCGAAAACTATCTATGCCTAAACCTAGAATTCCAAATTTCTTTGCAAATTCTGTAAATTCAAACAAGCATTAACGATCAAGTTCAATTGTTCACAAAATCCTAAACAAAATTTCTTTGCGAATAGGTCTTTTGCTCACCAAACACTAGTTCAGGAAACAAATCACACTTTCGTGCCAATTAAACAACCTAACATCAAATTCTAGTTCGCGAGGCTAGAATAAGCATTAATCTCAAGTCTAGGTGAAAAGCTCTATGGATATTCCCTAATCAAATAAATCAGATCTAACAATTCATCAAATACCTTTTAAACAACCCTAAACCTAACAGGGAATCTACTCAGACATGGTGAATGAAACAAACATCATGAATAAAATAAATATCATAAGTAAAATAGAGTAAGAATACAAAGAGGGTTCAAGGTTCTTCTCCCAAAACTCAATTGCAGAATACTCTATCTCCAGAAATCACAAGGTGCTTTTCTGGAGGCTCAAAAACCTAATTATATAGCTAAAACACGTTTTGGAGTTTTTTCTTAAAAAATAAGGAATGGTCTTCGGGTCTTCGGGTCTTGATGCGCTGATCACGGGTATCGACCGATATTGTAAATGGTATCGATCGATATTTGGAGCTTTAATCGTGTCTCATCTAAATGAACGGTGTCGATCGATGCTCCTCAGGTGTCGATCGATGCTGAGCTTCAGTTTCGCGAATGGCTTCAACTCCAGATTACTTCAAAAGCTTCCAATAATCCAATTTAGCTCCATGTGTGCCTATATCCTGAAAAGAACTTGAAAGACTCTAAAACTACTAAAAAGACTCAAAAAAAGGACTTATATCATGGTTGAAAGTGGGTAAAAACCATGATATATCAACTCCCCCAGACTTAGTCTTTGCTTGCCCTCAAGCAAACAAAAAACCAAACAGAGAAAGAGGTTTGAAAACACGGAGACTCACCTTTTTTTTGAGATATAGTAATGACCCTTTTCCAAGCTCCCAGTTATCACCTAAACAGTTTCAGATCTGATCGCCATGTATTTCTCCGTAGACAATTGCAGCTTCCCAGTATTCACGCATTATCTCGTAGCATCAATCATAATAAATCCTTCATTGCCGTTTCATCACTATTGTTGACATTCAGGAACCTTCTAGATTCTTTCTCATGCGATATCGTGACTAAGGAACCACCCAAATTTATACCTTAATATGATTTTCCTCTCCCCCAGACTTATCTCTTTTTATGTTCTCTTTATTTTTTTTTTTATTATATATATTTGTTTTAGCTTCGCATATACAAATCAAGGTTTAAGACGTGAGTATTGATGGTGATTGCCACCAAATCCCCGGTTCTACCCTCTCAGAGTATCAAAAGTCTTAGGCAAATAATAGGGTCACCGGAAATGTTCCTACCCCTCGCTTCAGACTTTTGTGTGATCATTCCTTATCCAAGTAGAAAAATGGGATCACAGGAAATGTTCCTAGCCCTCTACTCGGCGGAAATCATTTCATCTTTCATAATCTTTAAACACGTGGGTTCCTTTGTCAGATATGAATGAATGAATCAAGTTCAGTGAATACCAACCTTAGGAATGAAATGTGAAATTGGGCTCAGGATTTAGAAGAAATTTACTGGAGACATGGGTGTTTCCTTGTCCAATGGTTAGTCTTTGGATTTTTCATTAGTCGATCTTAGGCTGATTCTGTGACAATGCTTACTTAAAAAAAAAGTCAGAACAATGAAATCAAGCAAAGGTTCATAATCTCCAACTGGTTTTGACTCAATAAAACAAAAATTTGACTAAAAAAGGACTGACTCTAAGAAAAACAATCCCAATGTCAGTAACCACCTCCCCCAAACTTAAACAACACTGTCCCCAGTGTTATCTAACCCAGAGGAAGCAAAAGAAACCACAAGAACATAAATGGCTGAAAGTTAGCTCGAAGGTACCGTGGAAATGGGTGGGTATCGATCGATACTGAAGACCGGTATCGAACGATTCCCAGGGAGTATCGACCGATACTAGGGAGTATCAATCGATGCCAAGGACATTTGTCTGCAAGTCAGAAACCCGAAATCGTGTTTACTGAAGCCAAATGTTAGATGAAGGAACTGTCAGATCAGAGAACACAGTTAGAAGCAACAAAATCAATAGATAGCCATACGTTCCAACAAGTACTGACAATGAGATAGGTAAGTTCAGAAAAGAAAGAAAAACAAAAGAAAAGTAAAGAAAAGAAAATGTGAAACCCAGGAGCAGAGACTAGTCTGAATCATCTTCATCATCGGAAACAGCATAGCGAGATGAAGGTCCGGGTGTGGAGTGGTCAGCATCAGTAGACGACATGTAGCGGCAGCGAGGGACAACGGACCAGATGCTCTGAAGACTCTCCACAACATACCTCTGAAACGTGACAGTCCCCATCGGCAGATTCGGTGGTGGAGGAAATGAAGGAGCAGGAGCAGATGTTTGACGGCGTCGAGAACGACGAGGCTGACTTCCAGCAAAGTCAGCTGCTGGTGTCTCGTCTGCAACGACAGGAATGGATGGGAGCTGGCGTGGTGCGCGGACACGCGCGGACGGAGCAACTGAAAGCAGACTCGGATCTGGATAGAAGTGCAGCTGAGAAGGATCATCGCAAATAAGGGTCAGAATGAGGTTGGGGAGCTACACAAAGAGCTCTCAGTCTGTCGTGGGAAGGCACAAGCGACGAGTTGGCTTCAGCCAACGCATGTGCTGCATATGCTGCTCATCCAACAGAGAACGAGCTGTGACAATCGAGCACGCAGAAGTGGAGATGCCGAAATGCTCGAAGATAGGAGTGAGGAGGCTGCCAACTGACTCGGTCTTCCGCACTGTGGCGTAGTTGCGGCCAGAGAAAGGCTTGATCTTTAGAGAGACCAAGTGGTGTGCAAAGAGAGCGCCTATGTTGACCGCGAGGTTCAACTCGGGCCACTCATACCTGTCCTCCGGAATAAGGTCTCCAATGGCCTTGTACAACAATATTAGCTCTGTAATCCTCAGCTTGTTCGGTTCAATCTTGTAGAGTAGGGTGGTGCTCATAATGCGAACAATGCAGCGCAGCGTCGGATGGCGGATGTCTATCTGTGTCGTGGTCTTGGAGTGGTAGGCTCCAAGACCGATGTGACGCCAAAAGACCTGCGCGTCATGAAACTGAGTAGGGAGAGCTATCTGCTGAGGATAAGGATCAAACCTGTAGATGGCTCAGAGGTCAGGGATAGGCAGCCTGTAGCGAAATCCTCGGATCAGAAAGGCCAAGGTGCCTTCTGAAGCAGTGCGGTGGACCTCGTCTCTGTAGTACACCCGAGCTGTGGCGAACGAGGTCGGGATAGAGATCATACTGCCGTGAATACAACGTCCCCAGACCAATCTTCTCAAGCATCTCTGAAAGCTCCACATCGATACCTAAATGGCGCATGGTGTGCAGATCGATGAAGCGTGTGGGGAGGATGACAACGCGCAACCACTCATTGTAGAACAGAGTGTCGTAGTCGTCCCACTCCTCAACTATGGGCCTATAGATGCAGGCCTCACTCTTTGTCTCCTCTTTAGGCAAACCTGCCCAATCGCGTCGCGGAATGATCTTCTTCCCCTCCAACTTAGGCCAGGGAGGCCGAGCAACAGGGATAGGGGCAGAGGGAGACGGTGAACGTCACGGTGCAGCTTGCAGATCACTGATGTGGGCGTCAATGAAGCTCTGAGGACCAGTGTTGTCCGTGAAACCACCCTTCAGGACCCTGTAGCAGTCTCGGGTCAGAACTGCCGTGATGACTCCGGTGTGCTAATAGGATCCACAGAATGCCTCTACCTCGTCTTGAAGACTGAATTCGCGTCAAGGAGGGTTGGAACCGGAAGCGTCATCCTGTCGTGCCTTCTTGCGGGGAGCCATCTGAGAAGAAATCAAAAAGAAGACTGAAAGCAATTAGCTCGTGTGTCGAATAAGTGCAGGTATCGACCGATACCAAGGGGGTATCGATCAATACTCGGAGTATAGGCACACAGTTCCTACAGATTGCATCGCAAATTCCATCTACCAACTTAACAGATCAGACGTGTATCGAACAGATCGGGTATTGATCGATACAAAGGGTTTATCGATCGATACTCGAGACAGAATCGCAAGGTTCGTCACAGAGGCATCGCAATTTCCAATCTATCTCCCTAAAATCGAATTCCTAAATCTACTACATCTCTATCATATCCATTCTAATCCTAACATAGCAATTTCATTCTCTTAGAACCAAAAATGACAAGAAACAGAGTAAGAATTTCACAACAGAGGCAAACTCCCAAACCGAATCTGTCAATAGTCTAATAGGATGGAAATCAAGTACATTACCTTGTAGATCGAAGGAATGAGTAATGGAATGACAATGTGGGCAAAAATCTGAGTGGAATAGAGATAAAAATCGAAGAAAACGTTAAAAAATCGAAAAAGTTGGGAGAGAGGGAGAGATGAGCGGCGGCGTCGAGCGATATGGTAATGATGGAGTGAAGGATACAGTAAGTGGTATCGATCGATGCTCAGCGTAACAGCACAATTCTCTTTTTGCTCTGGTATCGATCGATACTCCAATGGTGTCGATCGATGGTCGTCGTCTGGACCTGGTTCACGTGATGACACAAGACAAAAACAAAATCGAAAAATCAAAACAAAAACCTATTGATAGACTCACCAGTGGGTTGCCTCCCACCAAGCGCTCGTTTAATGTCTTTAGCTTGACATGGAGAGCAGTCAGGCAGTAGGTGGCTCAGCCAGAGGCACAATGTGGCCATCTGGAATGGTGGCTTTCGCCCAATAGTGTTTCACCCGCTGTCCATTGACAGTGAACTCCTTTCCTTCAACACTCACCAACACAACTGCACCGTGTGGGCAGACTTCCTTGATTGTGAAAGGACCTGATCAACGAGAACGCAATTTTCCAGAAAACAATTGTAAACGAGAGGTATACAGTAGTACCTGGTCATTTGGTTCAAATTGGCGAGAAAGGATCTTCTTGTCATGGAGTTCTCATAGGCGAAGTGTCTGATCTCGTCCAACTCATTCAATTGAACCAATCGCCTTTGAGCAGCAGGTTTGATGTCAAAATTCAACATTTTGGTAGCCCAGGCTGTTTTGTGCTCTATCTTAACAGGAAGATGACATGTTTTTCCATACAGTAAATGGAATGGTGTGGTGCCAAGCGGTGTTTTGAACGCAGTTCTGTAGGCCCAAAGAGCGTCGTCGAGTTTCGGTGCCCAATCCTTCCGCGTAATGCCAACCGTCTTTTCCAAAATTTCCTTGATCTGTCTGTTGGAGACCTCTACTTGTCCACCGGTCTGAGGGTGATAAGATGTGGCAACGCGGTGATGAACGCCATACTTTCTCAGCAGCTTCTCAAAGATCTTGTTGATGAAGTGAGTACCACCAACACTAATGACAACTCTGGGAACTCAAAATCAAGGAAAAATAATGGTCTTGAACAATTTCAAAACCAAGACAAAATCGTTGGTAGGACTAGCAATTGCTTCTACCCACTTGGAGACGTAGTCGACGGCGACCAATATGTATCTGTTCTGTCGCGATGGAGGGAATGGTCCCATAAAATCAATGCCCCAGCAGTCAAACACTTCAACCTTAACTATGAAGTTTTGCGGCATCTCAT
This sequence comes from Crucihimalaya himalaica, assembly GCA_004349715.1. Lineage (NCBI taxonomy): Eukaryota > Viridiplantae > Streptophyta > Magnoliopsida > Brassicales > Brassicaceae > Crucihimalaya > Crucihimalaya himalaica. Next base: position 1,373,274 of record SMJT01000001.1, read on the forward strand.
GACGCTTGCTGATCTTCTCTCTTCTCTGACACCAGAAACCAGCTTGCAGAACCTTAGAAACTGTTTTGAATGTAGCAAAGTGCCCAACATACTCAGATCCATGGCAATGAAACAGAATCTCTGGTACCTCAGATTCAGCTATACACCTTCTGTAAATCCCATCAGAATAGTGCTTGTACAGATATGGTTCATCCCAAAAGTAACATCTGACATCTCACATGAATTTCTTCTTGACATAATTCATGAGATGCTTGGGTTCGTAGTCAGCAGCAAGGTAGTTGGCTATGTCGGCATACCAAGGTTCAGCAGGAGTGGTGACAGCAAAAATCTCCTCTGTATCAGGCTGATCTGCGGACGAATCGGCAGTGGAAAGCCGCTGGTATCGATCGATACAGTGGGAGTATCGATCGATGCTTGTATCGTGAACTGACAACAGCAACTCTTGAGGGTATCGATCGATACACCAAGGGTGTCGATCGATGCTCGTCTTCTGTAGTGGCAGAATCAAATCAGAACCAGTCTTAATGAAGTATATCCTCTCCTCAGGCAGGGAATCGTCGATAGGAACGTCTTCACTGATCTTCATACGTGAGAGGTGATCTGCAACTCCATTTTCTACTCCTTTTTTGTCTTTGATCTCTATGTCAAAACCTTGGAGCAGTAAAACCCATCGACACAATCGAGGTTTCATGTCCTTATTCTGCAACAGATACTTACGAGCAGCATGGTCAGTATGCACAATCACCTTACTCCCTATCAGATAGGAACAAAATTTCTCAAAAGAGAAAACAACAACAAGAAACTCCTTCTCAGTGGTGATGTAGTTCCTTTGAACGACATCCAGTGTTCTGCTGGCATAATATATGACATGAAGCTTCTTGTGTTTCCTCTGTCCCAGAACAGAACCAACTGCAAAGTCGCTCGAATCACACATGATCTCAAAAGGGAGGTTCCAATCTGGTGGTTGAACAATAGGAGCAGAAACCAATGCTTTCTTGATCATTTCGAACGTAGCGAGACATTCTGGCGTAAAATTGAAGGTGACATCTTTACACAGCAGAGCAGTAAGTGGGCAAGCTAGTTTGGAGAAATCCTGAATGAATCTGCGATAGAACCCGGCGTGACCAAGAAAACTCCGAATGTCCTTCACAGATGTAGGCGGTAGAAGGCTGGTCATGACCTGAATCTTAGCCTTATCAACTTCAATCCCAGCCTTAGAAACCTTGTGTCCCAGAACGATGCTATTTTGAACCATAAAGTAGCAATTCTCCCAATTCAGAACTAGATGCTTCTCCTCACAGCGCTGAAGTACCTTGCATAAGTTGTCCAGACATCCCTTAAAAAAAGACCCATAAAAAGAAAAATCATCCATAAATACCTCCATGAACTACTCAATCATGTCTGAGAAAATCGACATCATACATCTCTGAAATGTAGCTCGAGCATTACACAACCCAAACGGCATCCTCCTGTAGGCGAATGTGCCATAGGGACAAGTGAACGTCGTCTTCTCCTGATCATCGGGATGTATCGGGATCTGGAAAAAGCCTGAGTAGCCATCCAGGAAGCAATAGTAAGGGTGACTGGCCAATCTCTCCAGCATTTGATCAATGAAAGGCAATGGGAAATGATCTTTCCTCGTCGCCGCATTCTACTTCCTGTAATCGATACACATGCGATGCCCGGTGATCGTTCTCATCGGAATCAGCTCATCTTTCTCATTCTTCACCACTGTGAAACCTCCCTTCTTAGGAACAACATGAACCAGACTGACCCAACTGCTGTCAGGAATGGCATAGATTACTCCTGCTTCCAGAAGTTTCAAGATCTCTTTCTTTACCACTTATTTCAGATTCGGGTTAAGTCTCCTCTGATGCTCGATTGAAGCTTTCGACTCATCCTCCAGATGAATCCGATACATGCACAGATTTGGTGATATACCTGAAATATCATCAAGATAATAGCCGAGAGCTTTGCGATACTTGCGCAGCTTGCTAAAAAATAAGGCGACCTCTGCGTTGTTCAAAGAAGAATTGACAATAACAGGAAAAGTAAAGTTAAGGCAAAAGAAAAAGTACCTCAAGCTAGCTGGGAGTGGCTTAAGATCGAGCTTAGGAGCTCTCTCTTCACTCTAATCACTCAAAGAATCGGGTCTGGCACGAGAGATATTCAGCTCTTCGGGAAGAAGAGGTTGGTATCGATCAATACCTCATGTGGTATCGATCCATGCTTCAGCATTGTTGTCAAGAATCGTGGCATAGGCAGCAACAACCTTTGTGGGAACCATCTCTGTCTCAGCTAAGCACACCAACGCTCTTTCCAAAGGATTCTCAGGGTGCAATCCCAAGAAGTATTCATCTGATAGCTCACCGAAAGTGTCGATGAAGAATGTTTGGCCATCGATGGTTGGTTTCTTCATCATCTTTTCCATGTTGAAGGTCATAATCAGATCACCAATGTTGAGGGATATTCACCTATTCTTGCAGTCGATTAGGGCTCCAGCTGTAGCTAAGAAAGGTCTACCCAATATCAGTGGATCTCTTGGTTCAGCATCAAACTCGAGGACGATGAAGTCAGTTGGGACGAAGCAATCCCCAATGGTAATCGGGACGTCCTCAAGTAAACCTTCAAGGAATCGGACTGATCGATCAGCAAGGATCAGGGAGATCCGAGTTGGTGTGAAATCTGTCATCCCCATCCTCTTAGCTATAAATACGACATGAGATTCACACTGGAGCCAAGATCGCAAAGTGAACGCTCGAACCTCTCTGTGAAGATGGTGCAATCTAAGACAAAACTTCCAGGGTCTGGTAGTTTCTCTGGAATTTTGTTGAGAAGAATCGCACTGCACTCGTGGGTGAATCTCAGTACCCCTTCCTCAAGATTCACATTGCTCGAAACCATCCTCTTGATGTACCTTCTGAAAGTTGGGCAGTCTTTAGAGCATCTACGAATGGGAGTTCGACAACTAACTTCTCTAGCATCGCTCGGCATCGGCCTCTTCTATTTCCTTCTTAGACTTAGCAGCGGGTCGAGGGAAAGGAATCTTTGGTATATAGACTCTCCCAACATGTCTTGTGGTCTGCTTCTGGTCGACTTTTGGAATGGTATCGATCGATACAGGGGGAGTGTCGATCGATACTTGTGGTTTTGCACTTTGTTATCCAGAGCTCTGAACAGGCAACGATCGATGTTGAGGGGTATCGACCGATAGTGGGTGAGTATCGATCAATACTGGGGAAATTTGGGGAGTCTCATCATCGTCATCGTCGTCTCCAGCAAGATCGACGAGCTGCTTAGGCGAGTAAGTCTTCTTCAACTTTGGAGTGACCTCTCTTCCACTCCTCAAAGTAATAAAATGAACATGATCCCTAGGATTCACCATATTTCCCGGAAGGAAACCATCATGTCTCTTAACAGTATATGCAGTATGAGCAACCTGAGTTTCCAACTTCTTCTGATGGATGTTCAGAGCTTTGATTTTGCCATTCAGATCAGTGTATAAGGCATCCATCTTTCCGTTGAAGTCAAGAATCATCTTTTGTTGCCCCTCCAGAATATGTTCAAGCATAGTCTCAACTTTGCTTTCCTGAGTCTTGGGAGGTGGTGTCTGCTAAGATGAATTCTGATATGTGCGAGTGTACCTACTGTTCTGAAATGGCTTCTGAGCGAAGGAGTTTGCTCTGAAATTCGAAGACTTGAAATCAGATTTGAATCCTCCTCTCTGAGAGTTGTTGTTGAAGCCGCGGTTGTACGATGAATTATGAAATCCATTACCACCTATGTAGTTGACATCCTCTGCTTCACCTTCATCGACGTTCTCGATTTCTTCAGCAAAATGTACTACCTTCTGTTGCTTACCCATCAACAGATTGTGAACTGAATCCAGCTTGGCATGTACCTCAGCAATCTGCAACCCATCAACATTTCCATTCTGCTTCTTCCTCTCGAAATCTGCATTCTTGGTACTGTTGTTAGATGCCAAATTCTTGATCAACACATAAGCGTCCTCTGGATATCTGGTGTGGAAATTCCCATTGCTTGCAGCATCCAAAGCCATCTGATACCTCCAATCGATCCCTCTAAAGAAGATACCAAATAACTGAACCTGAGAGAAACAATGGTGAGGGCAATCCCTCTGATAAGACCAAAATCAAACCCAGGCAGCCTTGAATGCCTCAGTTGCTCCCTGAGAAAACTGGGAGATCTTGTTCCTGAGTTCTTCTGATCTCGCATCATCATAGAAATTATTCTAAAAAGCAGTTTTAGTCTCCTCCCAGGTAGTCAGAGAACCAGGAGGCAACTGCTTCAACCAGTAAGCTACATCTCAACTAAGAGAGTATGGGAAGAGCTTACAGAAGAGGAAGTCATTAGACACTCCATTGTATTTGATACTAGTGACCAAATCCTCGAACCTCTTGATATGATCCATGGGATGCTCATGAGAAAGACCATGAAAAGGGTGATGGCCTACAAGAGTGTAGTAAGCAGGCTTCAGCTCAAAGTCATTTCTCTGAAAAGTTGGAATACGAATCGCAGATCGGTTTGCATAGAACTGATCTGGTCTGTTGTACTCCCCAAGTGTTCTGGTGCGATTAACCTGAGCATTCCCAACATTCCCACGCACAGCTGGTAGGATAATCTCATTGGCTACCGGTGCAGGGGCAACTATGTTTCCTTCTGCATCAAGCCTCTGTCCTTGCGCGTCACACATGTGACCTTCCTGATCTCTCAAAACCCCAGCCTCATCACGAGCAAGCACAATCGGGTTGTTCATCTCAGCTTGTTTCTTTTGCTTTCTGATCGTGCGCTTTAATTCAGCTAGCTCTTGGTTAGATAGACTGGTCAACTGCTTGTTCTTGCTTCTTCTAGTCTCTCGATGTTGCATACACCTGAAACACATAAATCAAATCACGTAAGTGACAGAAATAATAACGAGTATCGATCAATACCTGAAGGGTGTCGATCGATGCTCAAACACTTAGTCAAAATTCTAAACCGTAATCTAATGGTGAAATTAGACTCCCCGGCAACAGCGCCAAAATTTGATGTGCTCAAAGATAATACCCTAAAAGTACTAAAGCAGTAGCTGCAATATATAGGGGTTGAACTACAAAGACTCAAGATATCACTCAATAGATTTTAGAATATGAATTAAGCTAAGCCAAATGAATGTAATTAAGAATAACAAAACAATTAAATCAAGGAAGTAAATCAGTGGGATAAAAGCTAGGCTTAGGGAAGTTTGCAGGCAAATCAGAATTATCAATCAAATCAAATTTCAGGAATGAATTAAGCGCCGCTCTTGAACTTGAAACACGGATGTAAAGTAAACCAACTGTCGTTGCGAAAACTATCTATGCCTAAAACTAGAATTCCAAATTTCTTTGCAAATTCTATAAATTCAAACAAGCATTAACGATCAAGTTCAATTGTTCACAAAATCCTAAACCAAATTTCTTTGCGAATAGGTCTTTTGCTCACCAAACACTAGTTCAGGAAACTAATCACACTTTCGTGCCAATTAATCAACCTAACAACATAGTCTAGTTCGCGAGGCTAGAATAAGCATTAATCTCAAGTCTAGGTGAAAAGCTCTATGGATATTCCCTAACAAATAAATCAGATCTAACAATTCATCAAATACCTTTTAAACAACCCTAAACCTAACAGGAAATCAACTCAGACATGGTGAATGAGACAAACATCATGAATAAAATAGATATCATAAGTAAAATAGAGTAAGAATACAAAGAGGGTTCAAGGTTCTTCTCCCAAAACTCAATTGCAGAATACTCTATCTCCAGAAATCACAAGGTGCTTTTCTGGAGGCTCAAAAACCTAATTATATAGCTAAAACACGTTTTGGAGTTTTTTCTTGAAAAATAAGGAAAGCTTCTAGTTTATCTTCGGGTCTTGATGCGCTGATCACGGGTATCGACCGATACTATAAATGGTATCGATCGATACTTGGAGCTTTAATCGTGTCTCTTCTAAATGAACGGTGTCGGTCGATGCTCCTCAGGTGTCGATCGATGCTGAGCTTCAGTTTCCCGAATGGCTTCAACTCCAGATTACTTCAAAAGCTTCCAATAATCCAATTTAGCTCCATGTGTGCCTATATCCTGAAAAGAACTTGAAAGACTCTAAAACTACTGAAAAGACTCAATAAAAGGACTTATATCATGGTTGAAAGTGGGTAAAAACCATGATATATCACCTCGCAGCTCAATCGGCTTCTTTAGGAGAAACGATCGATGAAACAAAACTGGTGAAGAAGTTTTTATCGGGACTCCCAAGAAACAAGTTCATTCATATTGTAGCATCTCTAGAGCAAGTACTTGATTTAGATTAAACAGGATTTGAAGATAAAGTAGAGAAAATAAAAGCATATGAAGAACGTGTAGGGAAGGAGACCCGGAATGAGGATCAAGGAAAACTCATGTTTTCGAACTCAAGTAATAACCGTGCAGGTTACGACAGTTTTCGAGGAGGAAACATAGGAGGCTCTAACAGAGGAGGATGTGGTAGAGGTGGATATGGTAGAGGCGCTTTTGGTAGAGGCAGAGGTCAAGGAAGATCTAATGGCCAAAACCAGGGAGAAGAAGCTGTTAACCACAAGGAGAAGAAAGACTTGTCCAAGGTCATCTGTTGGCGATGCGATAACCCTGGTCACTACGCATCAACGTGTCCCACTAAGCCAATACAACACCAAGAGACGAACTTAAACGAGACACAAGAAGCTAATGCTATTTACGTTCATGAAGTGGTGTTCTTGAATGAAGATAAGGTGTTCCCAAAGACGTATGATACCAATAGTGAGAGTTTTTGGTATCTAGACAACGGTGCTAGTAATCACATGACGGGAAACAGGGAGTTTTTCTCAAATCTAGACGAAACGATCACAGGAAAAGTGAAGTTTGGTGATGGTTCGTTCGTTAATATTGTCGGAAAGGGTTCGATTATCTTTGTCAGAAAAAACAGGTGAGAGGAGATCACTCAAGGAGATTTATTATATACCCGATCTAAAGCACAATATTATTAGTCTTGGACAAGCGACTGAGAATGGGTGTGAAATTAACATGAAAGGAGATACTTTGACATTAAAAGATCAAGCTAGAAGACTAATTGTACGAGTAACAAGATCAACAAATAGACTCTACAAAACTCCAATGGAAATAGATTACTCTAAGTGTTTACTTTCACAAGATGATGACACTACATTAACATGGCACGCACGATTGGGGCATGTTAGTATTGGTGTTATAACAACATGGTGCAGCAAGAGATGGTTGTTGGAATGCCACAAGCATTACATGAGAAGAATGTGTGCAGCGCTTGCTTGGCCGGAAAGCAAATAAGACACTCTTTTCCGACTAAAGCGACTTACCGTACAGCTCGAGCTTTCGAGTAAGTACACGGAGATCTGTGTGGACCAATTTTACCATCTACACCAGTAAATAATCGGTATGTATTTGTCTTAATTGACGATTTTCTTGATTTGTAGAGTAGTAGTACACTTTGTTTTAGCTGATATAAGAGGTTTGAGAATATTGGAGTCTCTGTGTTTGAAGTTGTTGAGTTTTATGCAGCCGGATAGACCAGACGAGCGTGCAAGGATCGAAGCAGCTGGTGGTCGAGTTTTAGTAGTGGATGCAGCTAGAGTTGAAGGAATTCTAGCCACGTCAAGTAAGTATATATATATATATTTCTCAATTCTTTGATTTTGGTAAAAGACGATTTGAATGACATGAGAGTCTTGGTATAGAAGTAGAACCTATAAGGCTAATCATTCAGGATCTCGGTTCCTGACTTGTATAGCTATCACCTCCATAGAGACAGCAAGAGGATAACCAAACTGCTCCTCCGCATGCCTAGGATAAACCCGACGGGAAGCTCTTCCTGTGATGATTAAATGGTTTCTTATTTTAGATAAAGAGTAATTTACAGAATCTTTCAAAATAGTTTGATCTTGTCACAACCATTTACCTAACCTTGGTATACAAAGGCTGATATAACATTTGCTACTTCGCTTTAAGAGCAGCTCTCTCCTCACAGAATTTGGTCCCTATATTCATCCTGTTTGCCGTAAAACGAAAAGGATTCTCAGATTATCATCAAAAGGTGCAAATTACTCTTTAAGAATTTCAACATTCATACTACACAACATTCTCATACAACCAAAAGCATATATACATTCAACATCATACTCACAAGATACCATATCAATCTACACCAACGAATTGAACAAAAGCTTATATAGGTAACGTTAAGCACAACATAAACATCAAAACATCAATTTTGAATGGAAATTTTCCTAACCTGAATCTCATGCAAGACCTCGACACACCTTCTGATTTTAGGATTCATATTCTCGAGCACATCAGAATGTTGTCCAGCTAGATTCTGCAGCTTGTTCTGTAATTCAAACATAAAACAATTACAACAAATATCCACATAATTTATATGATCCTCCTTAAAGAGAACAAACGACCTCCTGATGCATCTACTCACAGCTATTTTCTGATACCAGGAGCAATACAAAAAAGAGTTAAAACACTCAAGATATTGCACAATGAGAGAGAGTGAGATATATGGAGACAATGCCAAACCTTGGGGTCTGTTTTACTTTTCCCTAACTCAAAAGAAATGCTTCTTATATTCGCTTCTTTAGCAATTAGCACTGATGGATGTTTGACCAAAAAAACCAGGTTTAGACGGCAAGAATAAGACAGTAATACAGAAGATTCATGCCAAATATCAATATCTAAGCCTACCTTTAGTGGCTTTTGACCTTGAAGGATTCAAACCCTTCTGAGCATGTTGAGCCTTGTTGACCTATTTGAAAACAAATAAATGTTAGAATCAGAGGATTCACTCCCTGAGAATAAACACATCCAAAAGGAAGTAGAAAAAAAACTTAAGGCATTAAATAGTTTGACCACTGTCATTGGAAGAGTTCATGGAGAAGAAAAATTAAATCAGAATCAAAACTAATACCTCCTTTAGTGGCAATACCAATATGAATCTTTTCGTGAGAAACCAAATAACTTACAGGTGTACGTGTAACATGTCTTTTCTCAACAATCTGAAATATGCAATTGTTACAATGAATCATCATCAAAAAGCAGAACACACAGTGAATACAAAAACCAAACTTATATCATATGTTAAGCCTTATTAGCTTGACCTTTAGCTTTCTTTTCAGCTAACTTCTCTGAAATAAGATACTTATGTACAGTTAAAACTGGACCCTGTTACAAACAACACAAACACACTATTCAACACTTTCACAAATCAAAATTGAAAATTACAGTTTTCAAGAATCTAGTTCATATCTCACAATTGTTACAATGAATAATCATCATAAAAATCTGTAATGTTACAAGATTTTACAAGAATCTACTTCCCTAATGTAACAAAATCTGTATCACTACCTCTTTTTCCCTTTATCTACTCATTATAGCCAACTTATGCAAGAATACAACAGGTTTTGACCAAGAATTACCAAAATTCGGAGTTCTCACCATTGAAATAGAGTTTGAAGTTCATACCTTGGGGAGTTGCTGAAAAACTGAGCCAAGATGGTGAGAAACGTTTGTGGCGTCTGCAAATCAAAGAACACACCCAAAACGAGGCAAACAAGGATGTTAGGCATATACTGTTGATCTTTGGCATTTCAATTCACAACATACTAAGGCTATATGAGGCATCTGATTCCATTGACATGATCAAAAAGAGTGTTCAAATAGAGTTTCTTACTCTTCACATTCCAACCAAAACCTTAACTAGAACATTACAAAAACATTAGATCTAGAAAAGGGTGAACTATGTCCTGAACTATGTCACTTCTTCTACTCATCGTCGCTGTCACTGAAGACAATCTTCTTACCCTTGGGTATCATCGATGGGTCAACCATGTTCTTTCTCATCTCCACCTTCCCAGCCTTTCTCAGAGTTGTAGTTTCAACATGAAGCTTCCTTCCATTCATGAGACTTCGATTAAGTACTACCACTTTCGCAAAATCAGCAACCATATTGATGTACCCACATCCGCTCAAACCACTTGCTTCGTCTTTGGTAAGATAAATCCCTTTGACATCTCCAATTGAGCTGAAATGTTCAGTCAATTGCAACTTGATCTCTTGCTCCGGAAGAGTTGTATCGAACCCTGAGACATATGTTGTGTAAAAATCGTTTGAAGCACGACGGAGGTACATAGGATGACCACAACAGTTGTTACCTTCTAACTTCAGCGCCTCCTTTGCTTCTTCAGCAGAAGCAAACCGAATGGCTGCAGTTTTGTCGAACTTTCCCGTCTCGTCCTTACCAAATTCAACTGCAGCAACGGTACCAACTGTTTTGAAGAACTCTTCAACAACTAGTTTGTCAGTTTCGGGAGCAAGACCGGAAGCAAATAGTGCATCTTGCTGATAGTACTCATCCGTCGACGAATCATCCGAGCTAGATGGACTTCATGGTTCATTGGTTGAAGGTGCTTTGGATGAAGGAAGAATAGCAAGTAAGTCATCCTTTGTTGGCAACAAATCAACAGACGATTGGAGAGAGTTTAACCTAGTTTTGATAGACTCTACATCTTCCTTGATAGAATCCGCGCTTACTTTAAGGAAACCAACGTCAGCTTTAAGGAAACCAATGTCAGCTTTAAGGAAACCAATGCCAGCTTTAATAGAACACTGTGATTGCTCATAGAATCCTGTAATAATTATGGAGAATCCTATGTAATGTTAACAACAATAAGATTCTATGTAATAATTATGGAGAATCCTATGTAATGTTAACAACAATAGGAACACTCTTAACAACAAAATTACCAAATTATATTCACACAATAAGATTCTATGTCAGTAAACATATATCATGATCAATAATTAAAATGTAATGTTACTTATTACGATCTTGGATAAAAGACATCTGAAGTAATGATTGGCTTTGAGAAGCAAAAAAAAATAAAAATTCCTCCTTTTTGTGTTTTTTTTTTAAATTGAATCAATGAAAAGTAAGTTTTCTTATCGAATGGTTGTTAATAATATTTGTTAATTGTTATTTCTATTGAAAAATAATTTCTTGATACTTCGATCAAGTATTTCTACTTTCAAAAAATTATCAATCATGTTGATATAATCACATATTTTGAACTACATGATTTTATCTTGAAAAATCCATTTGAAATCTCTATTGAACTAAAATGCTTAACTAATAGTAGTTTGACCTCATGCTTATGAGTATATTTATTAAACATTTTAACATATGTCGTGCAAAAACAGTTCTTATCACGTCGGAAATACATGAGAATACCACAACAACGGTAGCTTAATCTAGATAAGAGAATTGCAACAAGTTCATATCATCAAAGCTCCTTAAAAAGCAGGAGAAGCATTTCAAAATTCAAAATTCCCAAGTTAATACACTTGAGAAAACGTTTTTTTTTTATACATTGATAGGTTAAAGCAAAACATTATGGAAATTGAAGTTGTTACATATAAACCGAATCCTGAAAATCAAAAAAAAAAGTTTGGTTAAATACAAAAACGGAAGTTAGATACCGAGTAAGAAAAAATCTTCAATTTTTTCTTATAGACACATTAAATCCCCAACTTTTAATTGTTTTAATTTATTCAGTTTAAGATTATAAAACATATCATCCACCACCTCATCTACACAATAAATGTTGAGATCAATGTGTGATTACAATTACCCTAAAATCATCCTCCACACAACGTTATGATTATGAGCGGAGATGGAATTTTCAATGACAAATTGAAAACACTGCAGGATTTGAATACAAGACATTAGTTGTGTTTCACGCATGTAGTTGTCTTGAAAAAATAACTAGTAAGCATCAGTTTCATTAACCATCAAACCGGCCGTTTTATTAAAAAATTGGGTTTTATCCCCGGTTTTTTTTGGCAAATTGTACCGGAAATAACCGAATGAAACCCTCCCTTAAGACAAACTCTTCTTCTTCTTCTTTCTCGAAAATTCGCCAAATCTTTTCTCCTACATTTTAGTGTTAGCATTGATCCGAAATTTTCTTCACCAATCTTCCTTTTTTCTCACGAATTCCTCCAATTGCTCCTTCAAGCTCCGTTCCCAGCAATGTCATGGTACCAAAGAACGAAACTTGTGTTTGATTCCCTGCGACGTAACATAAATCCGAAAATTTTACCTCGATCTCATGTTCCCTCGAGAATCAATCCAATTGGGTCTTCTACTCCCACAGGTAATTTTTCTATGTTCTCCTCAATTTCTTCGCGTGAAGTAGGGTTACGATCATGGACATCTCTCGGCCAAAACACTAGCAGAATCGCGTATAATCCGTTTCTGAGTCTACCCAAGAGACATTACTACGTTGATCGTTACCAAGTTCGTCACTTCAAGCCACGAGGACCTAGAAGATGGTTTCAAAACCCTAGAACAGTGTTAACGGTGGTGCTGGTTGGTTCTGGTGCTCTGATCACTTTGTATTTTGGGAATTTAGAAACTGTTCCTTACACTAAGAGAACACATTTCATTCTCTTGTCGAAACCTATGGAGAAACTACTTGGGGAAACTCAATTTGAGCAGATTAAAAAGAAGTACGAGGGGAAAATTCTTCCTGCTACTCATCCTGAGAGTATTAGGGTTAGATTGATAGCTAAAGAGGTCATTGATGCGTTGCAGAGAGGTTTGAGTAATGAGCGTGTGTGGACTGATTTAGGGTATGCTTCTACGGAGACTACTTTGGGAGGTAGTGATAAGGGAGTGAAGGAGATTGAAATGGCTATGAGTGGCGAAGAGACGATGACTGATATGAAATGGTCTAAAGAAGATCAGATTCTTGATGATAAATGGATTCAACAAAGCAGGAAGAAAGATTCACATGCAGCAAGCTCTCATCTTGAAGGGGTTAATTGGGAGGTCCTTGTGGTTAATGAGCCTATTGTTAACGCGTTTTGCTTGCCTGCTGGGAAGATTGTGGTGTTCACTGGGCTGCTTAATCTGTTCAAGTCAGATGCTGAAGTTGCCACTGTGATCGGGCATGAGGTATGAAACCTTTGATAGTTTTCATTTGTATATGTACAATGTTACTGTTAGCCTGCTTGTTAATCTGAAAATGATTAGGAGAGTTGCTATTGGAACGAAAGCATGGTTTTTTTTTTCTGATTGTCTGATTGTTCTGTTCATCGGAGTAGGTTGGTCATGTGGTGGCCCGACATATAGCTGAGGGTATAACGAAGAATTTATGGTTCGCAATCCTTCAATTGGTGCTCTATCAGTTTGTCATGCCCGATCTTGTGAACACAATGTCCGCTCTTTTCTTGAGGCTTCCTTTCTCCAGAAAGTAATTCCTCTTCCTCTCTTCCCATCAACATCATCTACTCTCTTTTACTGTCAATCCTTTATTTTTACTGCAATAGCTCTATGTAGCATTGAGGAAAAGTTAGTTTTTTGGGGAGGTTTTGGGTTCATTTTTCACATTCTTTAGCAAATGGTCAGGTACAAGAGTTTGAAACTTTAACCATCTGGTTAACCATTACAAGGTGTTGGTGTAGTTAGGCATGGTTGGAGAAGCGAGTTAAATGAAAACATACTTGTTACAGAATTATGTCTGGAGGAACAATTGGTTAGATTGGATGTATTTTTAACAAACTAATCATCTAGTGAACCATTTTACTCCAGAACTAATATTTGAGCAGCTATTGTTGTAGTTAGGGTAATGGTAGGAGAAATGTAGAAGAAAATAAAAGATGCGTGTGTGTATGAGGAGGAAAAACAAGTTCTGAGACATTCAAATTCTTCTTTTGTGTGTGTGTGTGTGTTTGGTGTTACATCACAGGATGGAGATAGAAGCGGATTACATCGGTTTGCTATTACTTGCATCTGCGGGATATGACCCACGAATAGCTCCTTCAGTGTATGAGAAGTTGGGAAAGCTCGGTGGAGACGCACTCGGAGACTATCTATCGACACATCCCTCAGGGAAAAAGAGATCACAGCTACTGGCTCAAGCCAATGTGATGGAAGAAGCACTAATGATCTATAGAGAAGTCAAATCAGGTCGTCCTGGCATTGAAGGTTTTCTTTAGCCCTTCTCCACTCAACTCTCGCTTGCATCTGTACATGATCTACTCTCCAGCTTCCTTTTTATGGTTTAAAGAAATTGCAATTTTAAAATAACACAACTCATAGTTTTGTAACATGTAACAAGTATGTTTTCATTGTTAAATTGATTGATGCCATAAAGTGATTATGATTGAGACTTATAATTGGATATTTTGGTCTAGATGAACATTTTTACATGGAAAATGCAAATGGTGGGAATAGGAAAAGAACATCCAAAAACACTGAATTCAGGATATTTATCGATTCAGTGAATCATATTTGATCTATTGATTCAATCAATGGAAAATATCAAAGTTGTATCAGTTTCTTGCTTCTTTTGGGATACTAGCTTGATAGAGAAAAGTGGGCCATTTTGCTTATGAGCTTTAAATGTTTGTTTTATAAATGTTGCGATAGACCGTTGAGCTGACCATTTATATTCTCTCAGTAAATTCAATTCCATTGAAAGAGAAAGAAACTGTATTTTACCCAAATTATTGTGGTTTTTTGTATACCTTTTTTTTTTTAACATGTGTCAAACAGAGTAAACATATTTTATTAGTAAAGGTGAGTTATATTATGATGTTTTCAGTCCTTAGAGAATGTCAATTTTAACATCAAGTTTGTTTTAAATTTTGTAAAAATTGGAGTTTAGGTTATACCATTTAGATACGGCAACACGGATCCACCACTTGTATCACATTCACAGCGTTAAGATTCATTTAAGGAGGTACGAATGATTCAGTCTTACCAAAGAGAATCCTACAGAGACTTTTGTCTTAAATCCCTACTTTTTTAATTATACGTCTTTTTTTGAATACTTGTTTATAGAGATTTGTTTATATTCCTCTCCTCACAAAAATCCAAAAAGCAAATAAAAAGTTTGATGTGACTTATTTTGTTTTCTACGTAAAATGAAAAAAGAGAAAGTGATAAATCAAGAATATGCTCGGAGACTTCAAGACTGAACTTAATCTCATGCCTAATAGCTTACATCAGTAATGCTAATATTAACCTCAATTTTTCCAAGACAGTTAAAGACCTAAACAAACTAACTAAGCATTACAAAATTGAATTCGAGTCATAAATTCTCAAACCTAACGGTACTAATATTGCATAGAAGTAGGAGAAGGAAGCATTAACTACTCTCTCTGCCATTACCAACCACTTGTTAGTAATTGTGCACACAGAACATCTATGAAACCACCTCTTCCTTCACCTTTATTACAACAACACTCTTTATCTCTTCTTCTCCAGAGAGATAGAGAGAAGAGTCTCCTAATACTCTCCAACTATGGCTAACAAAAACCCACTTCAAAAATGTTTTCTTTTCATAATCTTATCAATCAATCTCATCTTTCTTCAAGCAGAAACTAGTCAAATCTCTAACAAGAAGACTTATGTTGTCCACATGGACAAATCAGCCATGCCTTTACCTTATACTAATCACCTACAATGGTACTCTTCCAAGATAAACTCTGTAACGCAACGCAAATCTCAAGAAGATGAAGGTAACAACAGGATACTCTACACTTACCAAACAGCCTTTCACGGTTTAGCTGCTCAGCTTACTGAAGAAGAAGCAGAGAGGCTCGAGGAAGAAGATGGTGTTGTAGCTGTGATACCTGAGACAAGATACGAGCTTCACACGACAAGAAGTCCAACGTTTCTTGGGTTAGAGAGACAAGAGAGTGAGAAAGTTTGGGCTGAGAGAGTCACCGACCATGATGTCATAGTTGGTGTTTTAGACACTGGGATTTGGCCTGAGAGTGAGAGCTTCAACGACACGGGTATGTCCCCTGTTCCTTCTACTTGGAGAGGAGTTTGTGAAACTGGAAAAGGGTTCTTGAAACGTAATTGCAATAGAAAGATCGTTGGTGCTAGAGTTTTCTATAGAGGTTATGAGGCTGCAACGGGGAAGATCGATGAAGAGCTTGAATACAAATCACCAAGAGATAAAGATGGTCATGGGACACACACTGCAGCTACTGTAGCTGGTTCACCTGTTAGAGGAGCAAATCTTTTTGGATTCGCTTATGGGACGGCTCGAGGGATGGCTCCAAGGGCTAGAGTAGCTGCTTATAAAGTCTGTTGGGTCGGGGGATGTTTCAGCTCAGACATTTTGTCAGCTGTTGATCAAGCTGTTACTGATGGAGTCCAAGTTCTATCTATATCATTAGGTGGTGGGATCTCAACTTATTCCAGAGACAGTTTGTCAATAGCAACGTTTGGAGCAATGGAGATGGGAGTTTTCGTTTCGTGTTCAGCCGGTAATGGAGGTCCCGATCCCATTAGTCTCACTAACGTTTCTCCATGGATCACAACAGTTGGTGCAAGTACTATGGATAGAGATTTTCCAGCAACAGTGAAGCTTGGAACTATGAGAACACTCAATGGAGTGTCACTTTACAAAGGCAGAACAGTTTTGTCTAAGAACAAACAGTATCCTCTAGTTTACTTAGGAAGAAACGCTAGTAGCCCTGATCCGACCTCGTTCTGTCTAGACGGTGCTCTGGATCGGCGTCATGTAGCCGGGAAGATCGTGATATGCGACCGCGGTATTACTCCACGCGTGCAAAAGGGTCAGGTTGTGAAAAGAGCAGGAGGAATTGGGATGATTTTAACTAACACTGCAACAAATGGTGAAGAGCTTGTTGCAGATTCTCATTTGCTTCCAGCAGTTGCAGTTGGAGAAAAAGAAGGTAAACTGATCAAACAGTACGCGATGACGAGTAAGAAAGCTACCGCAACTCTAGAGATTCTTGGAACAAGAGTTGGAATCAAACCTTCACCAGTTGTAGCAGCATTCTCATCAAGAGGACCAAATTTCTTGTCCTTAGAGATCTTGAAACCGGACTTGTTGGCTCCAGGAGTGAACATCCTTGCAGCTTGGACTGGAGACTTGGCGCCATCGAGTTTATCATCTGATCCAAGGAGGGTTAAGTTCAATATACTGTCTGGAACTTCAATGTCATGTCCTCATGTGAGTGGTGTGGCAGCTTTGATCAGATCAAGGCATCCAGATTGGAGCCCTGCAGCAATCAAATCAGCTCTCATGACAACTGCTTATGTTCACGACAACACGCTTAAGCCACTTACGGACGCATCAGGAGCAGCTCCTTCATCGCCCTATGATCACGGTGCAGGACATATAGATCCTTTAAAAGCTATAGATCCTGGTCTGGTCTACGACATTGGACCTCAAGATTACTTCGAATTCCTCTGCACTCAAGATTTAAGTCCTTCACAGCTTAAGGTATTCACAAAACATTCAAACAGATCCTGCAAACACACTCTTGCCAAGAATCCTGGAAACTTGAATTACCCGGCGATCTCAGCTTTGTTCCCAGAGAACACACGTGTTAAAGCTATGACACTTAGAAGAACTGTGACTAATGTTGGTCCTCACATTTCAAGCTACAAGGTTTCTGTCTCGCCTTTCAAAGGCGCATCCGTCACTGTGCAGCCTAAAACACTCAACTTCACTTCGAAACACCAGAAACTTTCCTACACGGTTACTTTCAGGACAAGAATGCGGATGAAGAGGCCTGAGTTTGGTGGTCTTGTGTGGAAGAGCACGACGCATAAAGTTCGTAGCCCGGTTATAATCACATGGTTGCCTCCTCTGTAGAACAACAACCAATGTTTGAGCAATTCTAATGTTTTTAGTTCCACAAATAAATATTCCTCATGTAATGAGAGCTCTTCTCTAGATTAATGCAACCATATGTTCTTCTTTTGTCACAATGGGTTAGCTTAACCATATGCCTACACAAGACAATCATATATGCAAAATTAATGATAATTCTTCTTAGATTTTGTTTTTGCAGAAGCTAACGGATTATCCAAATTAAAGTTAAATCATCCAAGGATCGTTTTATAATGCGGTTAATATGTAACAGAGGTTACATTATAGCTTATTAACATCAAGAATTTAATAAAAAATAAAGTAGTTTCTTGTCGAAGGATAAAGAAGGTCTTGTTGTGGGCCTTTGGCTAAGGTAAATATAGACCAAAAACATACTAAACGTCTACAGTACAGTTCTTGGGTTACATATTATAAAATAAAAGACTTTTATTCGACGAGTGGCTATGCAGATAATCAGCAACTGATATTAGGGGTGTCAAAATGCCTACGATCCCACCCGATCCGACTCATTAGCTCTAATAGTTTCACTATTTGGATCATATAAATTAACGTATTAAATGAGTTATGAATCAATAAGTTGATAAGTCATATGAGTTGGATTGTAATGATTTATAGTTAAACTATTAACCCATTAATTATCATATTTAACAACATTATCATCGTACTATCACCATCACCATACCATTTTTATCATTTTTATACTAAATTTTTCTGTCAAACACGTGATTTCATAAAATTTTCTTAAAAATAAACATTGTTATACAATTTTTCCTGCCAAAAACATGAGTCCGTAATTTTCCCGCCGAAAACGTGATTCCATTTTTCTACCGAAAAATACGGGTTCACAATTTTCCTACAAAAAAGTACTAGTTCACAATTTTTCCGCAAAAAATGTGAATACACAATGTTCCGCCAAAAATGTGATTCTATAATTCTCCTGCCAAAAAATTACGGCTTCACAATTTTCCTGTCACAAATGTGAGTAAGAAATTTTTTCGCCAAAAATATGATTTCATGATTTTCTGCAAAAAAAAAAATACAAGTTTCATAATTTTTCCGCCAAAAACAAGAGTCCGCAATTTTCCGCCGAAGATATTTCATTATTTTTCCGCCAAAAATACGGTTTCACAATTCGCCAAAACTCGATTCCATAATCTTTTTGTTAAAATTTGATTCCGTAATTTTTCCGTTAAAATGTGAAATCATATTTTATATCATTGCAGATGATGGTAAAAATGATACTATATGATGATAATAATTATTAATTAGTTATTTTTATGTTTATTGTTATTAAATAAATAAAGAAATAACTATTTTGTTTGTATGGGTCAACTCATTTAAGCAATAAAACCATCAAGTTATTGGTTTAATGGGTTTATTCGACCCATTTAACAAATAAGTTGGATCAACTCATAAACCATATTGGACGAACTGCTAAAACTAGACCCAAAATTGAGTTTGAATGCAAAACTAGGCTCCAAATTGAAACAAATGCAAAACTAGACCTTTGGGGTATGAAAATTACATTAACCCCCTTATTTGCAAACAAAAAAACAGAAACCGCAATTACAGTTCTAACCTCCGCGCGAAGTAGACTTCTTGAACGAAGTCTCACAGTAAACTTCGTTCATGACATCCATGAAGTCTGAACCGTAATTAAACCTTAGATTTAAATTAGAAAAATAATAAAAAAATATTTTAATGCAATTTTCAAAAAAATAAGATTATCTAAATATAAAATTATAAATTAAAATTCTGAAACTTCATAAATTTTAAGCATGTAAGGTTGATTATGTTCTAAAACCATAAAAGTCCAGACTTCGACCATGAAGTCTGAACCGTAATTAAATGTAAATTAATTAAAAAATGAAAAAAAAAATTTCGATCAAAAATTTTGAAAAGATAATTTTTAAATCAGAAGATAGGTTTAAAATAAAATTCATAAAACTAAGCCATTTGAGTAAACCATGTAGGCATATAGGTTAGAGTTGAATCCATGCATATTTCTTTAGGGTTAGACTTAGATTGATATGTTTTTGATATAAAATGGCGATACTCGTATAGTTGTAGATTTTGAATATATTATATATTTTGATGTCAAATGTTAATATTTGTTAACAAGAAGTGAATTAAACGTTCGAATTTTAGAGTTGTGGCGCTACAAACTTCTCGAGTTTCGGTGAAGTCTCACGTAGACTTCGCATGTGAAGTCTGTAAGATTTTGTTATCGTAGACTTCTTTTAGGAAGTCTGAAATTCACAAAAATCAAAAATTTTGACCGAATTTTTCGCGAAAATTTTCGGAAACTGAATTAGGTTAAAATTTTCGCGCGAAGTAGACTTCTTGAACGAAGTTATAAGACTTCGTTCATGACATCCATGAAGTCTGAACTAGTAAACTTAGATTTAAATTAGAAAAATAATAATAAATATTTCAATGCAATTTCTTCTAAAAAAAATAAGATTATTTAAAATAACTTTATAAATTAAAAGTACCGAACTTTCTTAAATTTTAAGCATGTAAGGTTGATTATGTTCTAAAATACCATAAAGAGTCGCAGACTTCGACCATGAAGTCTGAACCGTAATTAAATGTGAAATTTGAATTAAAAATGAAAAAAAAATATTTCAGTCAAAATTTTTGAAAGATAAATTGTTTTAAAACAAATCGAATAGGTTTAAAAAAAAAACAATTCATAAACCTAAGCCATTTGATGTAAACCATGTGAGGCATATAGGTTAGAGGTTCTCAATAGGTAAGAATCCATGCATATATCTTTAGGGTTATACTTAAATTGATATGTTTTTGATATAAAATGGCGATCTTTCGTATAGTTGTTAATTTTGAAATAATATATTTGATGTCAAAGTATGTGAACAAAGGTGAATTAAACGTCGAATTTTAGAGTTTAGGGCTTACAGACTTCTCGAGTTTCGGGTGAACTCACGGTAGACTTTGCATGTGAAGTCTGTAAGATTTTGTTATCGTAGACTTCTTTGTAGAAGTCTAATGAAATTCAAATGAATCCAAAATTTTGAAATGTTTCGCGAAAAACTTGGGGGGAAAATTTTGGGGGAAAATTTACATTTACTAAACAGATAAAACTTAAATTGCAATAGTAATCTGGGTAAAAAAATTAAAAAATTTCCATCGCTCTTTTCTCCTTCGAATCACCACGTCCGCCCGGAAATCTCTAAACGCCGACACTCTTTCTCCTCTTTTGCCGTAAGTTATCGATATTCTTTCTCCTCTTCTCTCTCCTCCTCTCTCGCCGGAAAACTCTAATCCGCATCTTTTATTTGATTCGCAGATCTGGGAATCGCAACGTCTATTCATATCTTCGAAGCTATTCTGTTTCTGTCTTCGCATATCAGGTGTCGGTGAAGAGAGCATTGCTTCAGAATAGATGAAGATGACGGAAGGATGACGATGAATGAGATGAAGATGAAGATGAAGATGAAGATGAAGATGAACCAGATGAAGATGAAGATCACAGATGAAGATGAAGATCCCGATGAGGATGAAGAAGAAGAATCAGATGAAACTCACACTTACTAATCCAGACCCTGAGATGCAAATGCAAAATTTTGGTCGACCTGGTGAAGGAGTACTTCACCAGGTCGACAAAATTGTTGAACATCTCAGGATCTGGGTTAGTAAATGTAGTTTCATCTTCATCTTCATCAGGCTCTTCATTCTTCATCAGGCTCTCATCTTCATCTAAGACAACAAAAAACAATATTTATTTAATTTCTTTGAAATGGATTGGAACTTTATTTCTTTAGTTTTATGTTAATTATATTTAATTACTCTTATTATGTTAATTATCTTTCGGAACCTTTGATTTCTTATTATGTTTATATTTTAATTTCTCTTATTATTAATTATTATTTGGAACCTTGATTTGTAAATCAAATACAAAGTTCGAAAACCGCAAAAATACAAAAGAACTGGTCATAAGAACAGCGAGAAACACCTAGAGACTTCTAAAAGTAGACTTCACGAGTAAGACTTCACCAAGAGACTTCGTATCATTACAGAACACCAGTTAGAGACTTCTCCAGTAGACTTCCAGCACAGACTTCCTCTATAGGAAGTGGTATAATCATTTGCATAGAATAAATCAACCTTAATTTTATGAAAGTTTCTGAAATTTTAATTTATAAAGTTCATAATTGGGATAATCTTATTTTCTTAAGAAGAAATTGCATCGAGATTATTTTTATTATTTTCCTAATTTAAATTTACGGTTTAATTACGGTTCAGACTTCGACCATGAAGTCTGAACCGTAATTAAATGTGAAATTTTAATTAAAATGAAAAAAAAATCAATTTGCATAGAACATAATCAACTTTAATTTTATGAAAGTTTTGAAATTTTAATTATAAAGTTCATAAATTGGGATAATCTTATTTTCTTAAGAAGAAATTGCATCGAGACTATTTTTTATTATTTTTCTAATTAATTCTACGGTTTAATTATAATTAAAAATTAAAAAAAAAATATTTCGATCAAAATTTTTGAAAGATAAATTATTTTAAATCAAATCGAATAGGTTTAAAAAGAAAATTCATTAACCTAAGCCATTGATGTAAACCATGTTAGGCATATAAGTTAGAGGTTGCCAATGGTAAGAATCCATGCATATTTCTTTAGGGTTTGACTTAGATTAATATGTTTTTGATATAGAATGGCGATCCTTCGTATAGTTGTTAGATTTTGAACATATTATATATTTTGATGTCAAATGTTAGTATTTGTTAACAAAGATTGAATTAAACGTTCGAATTTTAGAGTTTAGGGCTTACAGATTTCTCGAGTTTCGGGTGAAGTCTCACGGTAGACTTCGCATGTGAAGTCTGTAAGATTTTGTTATCGTATGAAATTCAAATAATCCAAAACAAAGTGTAATATATTAAATAAACTATGTTCTTAAACAGAGATTTAGATAGATAAATTCCCTATCTAGGGACAATTGCCCTGTATCTTGCTATTATATCAAACAATCAAGAAGTCGTCTCTCAAATCTTCAACCTCTTCCATCGCTGGGTCGAAGAAAAAGTCCGATAAGCCTTCTCGGTTTCCAGCCAAGTGTCATCATACCACCTGTGGGAATTAGATTGATATTGTCCAGAGCAATTACGATATGTTAAACTGTAGTAATAACACACTTACGCGCGATCTGATTTATCCTCCATAATTAAGCACCACGATCACCGCTCCACCCTCATGTTCCTAAAGCCATTCTAGAAGTTATAAGCGTGTTCACCGATGGCCACACACTTTCACATATTGTCCCTGTATAATTAATAAAAGGTGTTGTAAATTATATACGGCGTGAGCTTCGTCATGGTATTATTATTGTTTGGTTTAAACTTACATGGCATCTTTGATGTGAAACACACTCTTTGAAAATGTTGGCAAGTGGACTCTCTTGAAGGGGGCATATTGTTGCAGCACCCATAGTACCTACATCATAATGTTCTCCTTTAGTTAAATAAAGTTACATGCATATAAATTATGGTTTAAGAAATTTGCATGCATATACCTATAAGCAACGCTCGTTTTGGTTTTGATGTCACGTATTTGGGTCAAACTTAAAAAATCCAAGTAGTCTCGTCGTTCAAGAGGATCGATTTTTATATTCCCACATCTTTGTAGACTGGATGTAAGTTTGAAATGTGAGTTTGTCACGGAACGCTGCGAATCCTGGCTATTGCTATCATTCTGTATTATCATCCAGTGCCCTTCATACTTCTCAATCCAGAGAAGCTGGCATATGTTGGTTAATCATCAACTCCATCTTAGTTTCCCTGATAAAAAGAAGCATCACAAAGTATTGTATTGCCATATCCATGTAACTGCATTCTGATGTAAGTGAATATCTCTTACCGCTTCATCTACTAATACGTAAATCAGTAGGGACCTACATTGAGAACGAGTAAGAGTAGGCGCGGAGAATCTTGACTTTAAAAACCAATTCCATTGGGCTCTTTCATTTGCTTCGGCTAGAAGGTTGTAAGCATCCATGGTTTTTCTTTTCTTGTTGTGAGTTTTGTTTCTGAGATAAAGAGTGAAGAAGAAAGAATACGACTATGAGGTGGAATGAATAATAATTGGGAAACCTGAAAAAATTAATAGATGGGAAACTAAAGAGACGGACGTATCTTATCTCAATAAATGAGATGACTTTAAAAAAAAAAAAATTTCAGCGTTTCTGGTTCTTTAAGTGTTTTAAGGGTTACAACTTCTTCAGTAATGTCTGTATAGACTTCATGAGAAACTTCGAACGACAGACTTCAAACGAGCAATCGACTTTCAGCTGTAATTTGGGGGGAAAAAATTTGGGGGAAAAAAAAAAACAAAATTTACTAACAATTACTGCTGTAAAATGTACGAAATCTGTAAGCAAAGTCTTCAAATGAAGTTTGAAATGACAGACATAGACTTCAATGGACAGACTTCACACCAGACTTCTATGAGATTTGTTGTGCGAAGTCTGCTCCGTGGACTTCCTCTGTAAGTCACCGATTTACAGTTGTAAATATACGAAGTCTAAAGCGAAGTCTCCAAATGAAGTCTGAAAATTACAGACTAGTAGACTTAACAACCAGACTTCGTATGCACCGAACTGACTTTTAGGAGACTTCAAATACCAAACTTTCTGAGACTTCGTATGCGCCTAAACTGACTCTATGGGAGACTTCAAGAGCAGATTCTAACTTCTTCAACTTTGAACTCTACGTAAAAAAAAAAAGAAAACAGAGTCCTTTAAAAACAGAGTCCCTCAGAAAAAAAACAGAGCCCTTCAAAACAAAGATTTAACTTACACAGTTAGCGCGAGTATGTCCAGACTGCCTGCATTGAACAACTATATTGCGTGTGACCTGCGCGGTTTTGGCGTAGTCTTATGGCGATTTTAAACCACGTTTGCCACATTGAATTCTTCTGCCTCCAGGAGGAGGCCGGATGAGTGGAGGAAAACTTGGCAAACTCGGGCTCTATATCGACGGTTTGGGGAAAATGTTGCCTGCATACCGTCGATACAAATATTGCTTGTGTGATGACGGGCAACGAGGCGGAAACATCCATTTAAAACTCAAGCAGCAGAAAGCAATGCGAAAGGTATTTCTCAAACATCAAACTCCACATCACATGTTGATGTGGAAATCAACATACAATCTCTATGCCTCCTTCACGTGAAATCGCCATCCGTCATAGCGTTTGACAGTCATCTGGTCAGCATAATGCTGAGGAATAGTTAGCAAATATTCAACTCCCTTGCAATGTTGGTTGTAGACTGATAGCGTTTCTCTCGCTTTTAAAAAACCATCTCCTAGCTATCTCTCGTATGAATTCCAAAAGAAAGGGTATGGGAAACTCGGCTGGCTTAAGTGCAGAGTTTATCGATTCAGCAATGTGCTCATTGTATGTGTATCGTTCTCCTGGAAAGTGAACGCGGGCCCATAGTTTCACATCTGCGTCTTCCAAGTAAGCTGCAAGTCGGGCTCGTCTCACGTAAGGCATCCATGTATCTGTAAAATCATAATGCGTATATGCATACGCAGCCCTTCTGACCAAGTACATAGTTGCTCTCCTTACTTCGTGATTATGTTATTCTACGTATAATAACATATCCCTCTGTTGCCCATGGCATAACAGTTCAATGGCATTCTTAATCGAGTCGTGCCTGTCGGACACTATGACCAAAGGAAATTGATCGGAGAACACATGCACTCAACTGGTAAAAACCATTGCCATGATTCATCATTTTCAGAGTCTACAATAGCGAAAGCTAACGGGAATATTGGAAATTCCTCCTGGCTGCAAGACACATAGCAACTCCACCAATACTTCCCGGTAGATGACACCTCATGCCCACCACTAACTCTTCTCAAAACTGAAAACCGGTAATAGAGGCTCCAAGAGCATAAACATATTTGAATCTGTTTTGATCATCAACCACAAGATCAGTGACAGTTCAGGATTGGCTAGCCCGATGCGTAGAGATAAATGGCGTTGCTCATATCCATCTTCCTGTTTCCTCACCAAGTGTTTGTGCAAATATTAAAGCTCTATAGGAATGATAAGTCATCTCATACCATATTTATTCTTCATTGCAGATCTAATCATCTTCGGCGTTACTCCATCGATGTTCCTCATTCATCATAAAACAGTTTAGCAATTATATCTGCGGATCTATGACGTTGCGCAAAGAAATGGGTCTGCCACATTGCAAGTATGATCTTTTTGTCCAAGGTAACTCAAACTTTTTGGTTCATTTTTCACAGCCGCTAAATCCTCCAATTGCATCCTTTTACACCGCAGATGGCTACGAACAACTTTTGTGTAGACTTATGCACTTTGAACGTGAATTTTGACATTATAGCCGTCAACCGCAGCTCGGATACAAGCGATCCTTTGAAGAAACTCCCATCGTATAGATACCGCTGACCATGTCATGTTGGATTGGGCCTTCACCAACAAAGCCACTTTCCAACAAGACACGTATATCCTCATCATCATTTTCACTACCATCCTCATCCTCAACTTTCCCATACCGGTATATCCTCAAGATATTCTTCTTTAACCTCACCAGCAAGGATTCTTCCGATCAATCATCATCATCATAACCATCGTCGTTGACGTTAACCTCACCACCATCAGATATATCCATACTTCGTCTTCAAACTCTTCTACATCCTAGTCTTCATCACACTTTCACCCAGCAACCTCATTGCCACTAGTACCAACAAAACGACTCGAGACGCAAAGGCGTACAACATGCGTTTACATAACTCAACCAAGGACCGCACTTGTCTATCATTTGAGACAGTCATAGGTGGTGTAGGAAAATCCGTCTCCGTTAGTTGCAACATTGAATTCGGCAACGAGTAAGTTAACTCGACGAAGTGTGTCTTGCCAGCACGTAGTCCTGTAGTGCCATCTCAATGAGTTACGGTGTGTACAAGAATCACTCAAGAAAAACATTCTCCCTCCTTTGGGATGATCCACCTCAAAATGCCACTTACAGTCTCTCATCACCCATTCTCCATAGACAGCAGGTACATGAACCATTTTCTGAAAACATTTGAAACAACACAAAGGAAAACTATTAGTTTGTTTCACAGTAAACTTCAAAGGTGAAGTCTTGAAAAATATTATCAGAAAATTCGTAAAATCGATTTAGATAGAATATAAGACATTGAGATGTGAAATCATACATAAACAACAACAATAACTAATACACATGTAAAAAATTAAAATCTCGAAAATGCATATTATATTGATACAAATCTATTTTTAAAAAGATAGTGCAAGAGACTCTCGAACGAAGTTTACGCAGGACATCCTCTGGAAGTCTAAATTTATAACCTAAACACCCAATAAGTTTAAAAAAATATATAAAATAATTATGCGATTAAAATAGTTCAAATTTCTAAAACATCAAAAGCCATACGTAAACAACATGTTAGGACAAGAAAAAAAAAACTAATTACAAATAGCTAAAATTGCATTTACTAAATCATTAGAGACTTCACAGGCGAAGTCTCTTAGTAGACTTCTGATGAATGCTGCTCTGCTATCTGAAGCAGACTTCGCCCTGAAGTCTAAATTTATAACCTAAACACCTAACAAGTCAGAAAAAATAGAAAAAAAATTATGCGATTAAAATATTCAAATTCTAAAACATCAAAAGCCATACGTAACACACATGTATAGGACAAGAAAAAAAAACTAATACAATAGGCTAAAATTGCATTTTTACTAAAATTATCATAGAGACTTTACATGCGAAGTCTCTTAGAGACTTCTTCGATGAATCTGCTTTGCTATCTGAAGCAGACTTCGCCTGTGAGTCTGAAGCACGGGTCTAATTTCAATGACCATTTTTGACTTTTGAGCAGACTCACATGCGAAGTCTGCTACACAAGGAGACTCGTCAGAGAAAGTCTATACCAGTTTGGGCTAGTTTTACAATTGACCCAAGTTTTGACTTTTTAGTAGACTTCATCTAGGAAGTCTTTTTGGTAATAGACTTCATCTAGGAAGTCTATTACGTAATTAGACTCCTCGATTAAGTCTTTTGCCTTCAGAAACTTATTGCGAAGCTACCCATAAAGTAGGTATAGTTTTCAATTGACCAGAGTTGACTTTTACATGAGACTTCGTCTGAGAAGTCTATTTAGAAAAGGGTTACTTTGCAATTGACCAAAAAAATTTATTTTTAAATTCCATAATTACCGATGGTTGTAGCTTTCATACGAGAAGTCTAACCAATAGTCAATGTTTCGGAATTTTGGTCAAATGCAAAACTACCCCTTTTTCACGCAACTTCCAGATGAAGTCTCGAAAAAAGTGTCTTTGTTCCGGTCAATTGCAAAACTAACCGCTCTTTTGCAGACTCAACAGAAGAAGTCTTTGTACAAAGTCAGACTTAACGGTCAATTGCAAAACTAGACCCCTTGTAACCAGACTTCGACGGTGAAGTCTAAACACCGTTTTTTGTTTTCAAAGGAGAACTTCAGACTTCATCGTGGTTCAATCGTGAAGTCTGAGACCCAAAAAGTCAATTGCAAAACTAACCCCCAGTTGACTATTGAGACTTCACCCATGAAGTCTGCCTTCTGGAAAATCGGAGAAAATGAAGCAAAAATTACCAAGATTCGGTTTGAGCTTGTGTTTAGCTTCTTAAACGGCCAAGAACTGATCACGCCAACAATACCCAAGCAACCCAAGCGTTATTATGCTTGAATCTTAGTAAATCGCAAGATATATGGATGGTGAATATTGAAAACGATGTTATAGAGTTAAATGGTTGAAATGAGTGAGGAGATCGACAAAAATGGAGCTTTTAACTCAGTTTTACAGCATTAACTTCACAAAATTCGGTTGTTTGAAGCATTGAGAGCTCAATTTTGTTTGGTAAGTGTGGTTCGGAACTATTGAAGACGATGGCATTTTCGTTATTACGTAAGAATCTTTGGGTTATTGTTTTTCAAACCCAGCTACCATACTTCACAGGAGAAGTCTGCGCTAGGTATTTTTGTGAAAAAAGAAGCGATGAGGGGTATTGTAAGGCATTTTGAAAAGAAGGAAGAGGGGTCTAGTTTTGGAATTGACTTCAAATAAAGGTCTAGTTTTGGAATTAACTTCAAATAAAGGTCTAGTTTTGGAATTAACTTCAAATAAGGGTCTAGTTTAGCAAGAAGCCCAACCATATTAGTTTCAAGTCATTAGGGTATGGGTTAGTTTACCCATTTTGACACCTCTAACTGAGATAAATATTGTATTACTTACTTCTTTAATATAATTGTGTATTGTGCTTCTTGTAAATGAGTATTTATGGATAATGTTTAAATCTGTACAATATTTATGTATGTGTAACTTTATAAGTTGATTGATGTTTTTCTCGTCATAGAATTGGATCACGGTCAATCCAATACTCTCACAAGAGAGAGTGTTAATACATATATTTTGTTATATGTTAGTAATAATAAAATGATTTATGTTAGGACATGTTCAATGGGAGAAACTCAAATAGGTTTTTAACTAATATTTAAGTATAAAATATAAGTTAAGAACCTTTGTTAAGAAACTTGTGTTTTTTGGGCTTTAATGGTAGAACCCCATTAGGGGTTCTTAAAAAAAAAATTTAATAATTATGTTTTATTATAAATAGAGTTTGTTTTTTGAATAAAACATAATTGACATAAAAACATTACATTTTAAACATAGATTTTGAAACTAAAAATGGAAAGGAACGCTCAATTGTTATCTTGTTCACGTCCAAATTGTTGTCATATATGCTCAACCAAATCAGTTTTCAATTGTTGATGCAGTTGTCTATCACGAATTCTAGTTCGAACACCCAACATATTGGCGAGATTTGTAGGCATATCTGTAGAATAAGTGAGATCCACATGTGCACTTCTGTTTCCTTCTCCTTGTTAGAATTCTAAAACATCAAATTAAGTGTATCCAACTCGTTCGTCTTATACTATCATATTATGAAGTATGATACATGCTCTCATAATCTTTCCTATTTTTGCTTTATCCCAAAAAAGAGCTGGGTTTTTAACAATGGCAAATCGAGCTTGCAAGACTCCAAAAGCACGCTCGACATCTTTCCGAGTAGCTTCTTGATGTAGAGAAAATAAAGATGCTTTTGGACCATGTGGAATGGAATAGATTGGATAAAAGTTGCCCATTTCGGATAAATCCCATATGTGAGATAGTAAGCCAAATGATACTCCCTTTCATTGACAGAGAAATTCACTTACGAAGATGAAAAGAGAGAGAAGAAGCACCAATTTTAAAGAAAGAGTAGAAGCACAAAGAATTGTGTTAGCAAAGATGATAAGACAGAGAAGAATGAATGTGTTTAGAAGATGAAAAGAAGGAGAAGATGCACCGACTTTAATAGAAGATAACTAAGGAACGGAAGAAGTAAAGTTAAGAAGGTTTTAAGCATTCATCACCTATCTAACCACATCGACTTGACATATATCTAACAAGTAGAAGCATTCATCACCTATCTAAGCATTCATCACCTATCTAACCAATCAATATATTACCATTATCTAACACTAATATGCATTTATTACCATCTTGGTGGTTTGAAAACATACCTCAACAGCTTGCAAAGCGCAGAGGAATTGCATTTCTCTATTGATGGATATGTCGCATTGTAAGAGGAAAACACCATGATCACAATCTAAATCTGCATAAGAAATACACACAGAATTAGCAAACAATCCAATGACATTCAACAAGTAAACAAACTTGGAAATTCAAGCAAACTATTCAAAGATAACTAGCAACACAATTCCTCAACCGCAAAAACAAAAACAATAGATCAACTTCTCTTGTACATAAACACTAAATCCTTAAAAAATCTCAATCATGCTAATCAAACACTATATCCGGATCGATTTATACTTCTCTCACTCATGCTAATCAAACCTCTAAATCCTTCAAAAATATCAATCAATCATACCCTCGATCCATAAACAAAGCCATGAAAGAAATAGAACCAAAATCAAAAAATCAAAACGATCAAATCAAAACGATCTACACGATCATAACTAAATCCTTAAACCGACGAGTGAGAAAAGCGAGAATACAAAAAAATACATCGAGGAGAGAGGATATAGAGAAGACATGCTTACCCTCAGCGTGGTCAGAGAGATGTTGAAGCTTCGATGCCTCCATACTCTTTGATTTCACGAAGACGAAACAGAGAAGACATCGACGTCTCGTCCGGCAGAGTCGATCATGGCAACGGAGAAACGGCTGGAAGAGACGATCATGGCGACGGAGAAAGCGAGGAATCGTCAGAAAGAATTTTGATCGGGGAAGAAAGAAAGAAGAAAGAAAGAAGAAACTTTTTCTTCTTTTCTAATTTTCTCCACTCAGCTCTTGACACATAGATCTTAAGAATCGGTTCTTAATGATCCAAATTAAAAGTCGATTCTTAGCTAAAATATTACTTTATATTTAATATAATCCTAAATAATCCTAAATAATACATCGAGGAGAGAGGATATAGAGAAGACATGCTTACCCTCAGCATGGTCAGAGAGATGTTGAAGCTTCGATGCCTCCATACTCTTTGATTTCACGAAGACGAAACAGAGAAGACATCGACGTCTCGTCCGGCAGAGTCGATCATGGCAACGGAGAAACGGCTGGAAGAGACGATCATGGCGACGGAGAAAGCGAGGAATCGTCAGAAAGAATTTTGATCGGGGAAGAAAGAAAGAAGAAAGAAAGAAGAAACTTTTTCTTCTTTTCTAATTTTCTCCACTCAGCTCTTGACACATAGATCTTAAGAATCGGTTCTTAATGATCCAAATTAAAAGTCGATTCTTAGCTAAAATATTACTTTATATTTAATATAATCCTAAATAATGCTAAAAACTCTTTCTAAGATAGTGCATTAATCATGGTCTTAGACATATGTTACTTTTGGTTAAATTTGTTTCCTGTGATGTGAGATTTAATTCTCTCACCTAATTTTTTGTATTTTAACTTAATATCCACCAAAGGATTGCTACGAAGTTGGTTTATAATCAGAAAATTCTCCCTTTGATAATATTAACAGAAAACCGCGTAGATCCATAAGATTCACTAGTGGCAAATCATACTCAAAATTAAAGTATTTAAAATATATGTACTAACTTAGCCTAGAATGAAACTGATATTTTGTAATTAAACAACATTTAGTTTATTGTATGCCGTACATGTTCCATTTCAAGTTCTCCTTTCAAGATACAAACTCTTTGGGAATAAGAAAATCGGCTACAGAGCATAAATCGAAACTGTGTATTTTACCTATAGTTCAAGAGATGAAGAGAATATGCCAAAAGCCAATAGATAATACTTAACAAAGCGGCCAAATAAGTTTTAAAACTTTTTAAAATTAATTTCAATTTGATATCTATATGATTTATATGGTTTGAAACGGTAAGTTTTACAGCTATGTGTTACGAAAAATTTTAGGTCGTTTTTGAAAACGGCACAGATCTCTATGTACTTTTATCCTATAGCCACATAAAAAAATATGACAAATATTATAGTAAGTCAGATAGTTAAAGATAAAAACAAAGTAAAGGGACTTGGAGTAGCTTTTATTTTTGGAAAATACCAAAACAGAAACAAGGGGATGTGTGATGCAAAAGCGGCAAGTCATTGGAATAAGGTTTGCCCCTTGGTTTCGTATAGGGTCTTGACGGTGTGTTTGCAGCTTAGAAAACTCCCATACGACCACGTGGATGACATGTTTTTTAGATAAGTTTCTCATTTCTCCACCTCAATTTAATGATTTTTTTTTAATATTTTGTAACTGTTGACTGTATCTGACATGGTAAACATGAAAGAAAAAAGAACCGATTTCAAAAAAAATATCGATCTACATATTTGGAGATTCGTTAAGGTTATTACAGTTAGTTATGGTTTATTATTTAACGGTTACGGTTATAAATTTTCTTTAACTATAACTTTAACTATTATATATATGGTTAAAACGGTTACGGTTAATTACGGTTACGGTTACCACAGTTACGATTAAATACGATTTTATTAATATATTTTTTTGTTAAAAATATGCTATTAATATTGGAGACGAATCTATATGTTTTCTTAAGAATCATAATAAAAATTAAACGATGATACATCAAATCATATTTGTTTGATAATATAAAATTTATGTGATTATCTTGTTTAAATATTTATAGTGAATTAGGTAAATAATCATAAGTTTTATTTAATTAAACAAATTATAATACGATAAAAAAGTATGTGATTTCGAGCAAAGTATCATTACAACTTATTTATTTTTAGAAAAATATCATTTTTTCGACGTAGATTTCTTCATATGCGATATCTTGTACTTGTTTTTAAATTTTTCTTTACATTATACACAATAACAATTATATTTTTTAAACTTTTAACCATGTGGTTACGGTTAACCATACGTTTAACCAACAGTTTTGATACGATTACAGTTAATAAAATTTTTAACCGTAACTAATTTATTTTTACGGTCAACGGTTATAGTTTTTAACCGTTATATACGATTACAATCCGATTACGGTTTATAAACGATTTGATTACGATCCGAAATACAGTTACGGTTAGTTTTTGGTCATACCTCCCAACTGCTACAAATAGCAAAAAAGTACCCGACAAAAATCTTGGGTTCTATCTCATATAGAAGTCCGGGACACGTGTATATATACATATATATATATATATATATATATATTTATAAAAACAACTCTTTCTTTAATTAATTCGACTCTATCTCATCACAGGTAAGCTTTTCTTGTTGTTCGACTTAATTTTTTTTCCAATTTTCTTTTCTCATCAAAAATACCAATTTTCTTACTTTTCTTTGGAGCATAGTCCTAACATCATTGACTATATTTGTCATGAAATTCTTTAGACTCAATGCCACGAAACATATTTTATTTGTTGCTTTCCGATTCCTTATAGTTTTAGATCAAATTTTGTGAGAAAATTACTGTTTTGTGTGCCACAGAATCTTCATAAAATATTCCTTGGTGTTTCCATGCTTCAACACATTTTATTTTCCAGGAGATTTGGACCATACAACGTATTTTCACAACAAATTTATACTGAAAGGAGAGGTAATTCTTTTCCAAAAGAAAAATCTGACTTGATCGTTTTAAAAGTGTCGATCAATCATCTCCTAAGTGCATTTGATTTTTTTTAAGAATATTAGAACAAAAAATTCATTAACATTCTCCTTTTTAGATAATTTATACCAGTGGTGGATCTAGAATACTTTTTTGTATGAGGCACATATTAAAACAACAAAGATATTAAGAATGTATATATTTTCTATTGTGTTATATATTTCAAGTTAAATTCCAACAAATCACTATTTTTTTACAATTGATTTATATAAATTAATATATTTATATGTATTCACTTATATTTAAATTATTTCTTATGATTTGTAATTCATAAAGTGCATAGTAATAAAAATGATAATTATAAATATATAAAGTTCACATATACAATTATATATCACCAAAATTAAAATCTAACACTAAATAAGCTTAAACCAAAATAATTTATTCATTATAAATCATTAATAATAATGTGGTATTAATCGATTTGGTCGAATGTAGATAGAAATAATGTATATATTTTTTTAAAAAAAAAAAATAGAAGTCTAAAGATGAATATAATATACATAAATAATTTATTTGTAAGGTAGACAAAATAAATATAAAATATAGGAAGGGAATACTAATCTGTAACCAGTCAATATAATATATATATATATATATATATCATATAGAAAGACTATAAATGTAAAAGGAAAGAAATATGGAGTATGGTCTAAGTGAGGAATGACATCAACATTTTACTTGACAAACTTTATAAAGTAGTATGGGGCACGTGTCCCACCTACTATAGCCGTAGATCTGCCCCTGATTTACACATATCTTAATATTTAATTGTTTCATTCTTTTTAGTTAAACAATATTTTTAACTAATTATCATATTTTTTAATCATTTATCTAGCTAGAGACAACCATTTTCACCCTTAATGTTTTATGAACTATTTGACTCGTAGTAACATCAATATAGCAAATATGAGAGGATTGATTCGCATATTTCAACTTCACCCATTACAAAATATCTCAATGACAGTTGTAAACATTGATCACAGTTTCCTCAATTATTGAGTATTTTAATAATCATTACGTGATTATATCTTGTATAGTACTTCTAAAACCAAATCAAATATATTAGCATAAAATATACTATATATTTCGCCGTCTTTCTTCCTCTGTAGGAAACCAAATAAAGAATAAAAGGCATATGGCTCTGATGGACTAAACTGGCGTAACTAAACTACGTGTTTAATTGGTTCAAGTCGCTCAACCTGAGGAATCGAGAAGTTGTAGATGATCACTATGTGACTAGTGACGATCGACGATTCGTCAACCTTTTTCTCTGACGTTATCTCCAATTTTATGGTTTATCCCATTATTTGGTTTAAGAATAACTTTTGAGGTTATATAGAAAATATCCGTCGAGATTTGGAACGATCAGAAAATGTTATTCCATATTTAATATAATAGAATTTTTTCATAAAAATGGTGTCAAAAATTAATTCTTTTTAATTTGGTACAAGCATAGTTTGACATTAAATGGTGTCGAAAGAAAAAGGAAACAATGCGATCATTACAAAAGAAAATGAAAATTGCATCAATTAAATAAATAGTATTAAAAATAAAGTGATATAATTTTAAATTACTTATTACTAATCTATATATATGATAAATATATTTTCTCTCTTTGTAGGCCATCATTTTTAGACATCTACAGAACCAATAAAAATGACCACGTCATCATTCTTTATTTTTTATGTGAGATACACACATCTTATTTCTTAAAATAAAAACATTAAAACTAAAATTAATTTATATTTCAGATTTAATGAAAACAATAATTTACAAAACAACTTAAATATTAAAAAGAGAAAAAAATATATTTTAATATTAAAAACTAAATGATAAAAACAACACAAAAATATGAAAAATATGAACAGAGATTGGATAAATATAAAATGAAACAATTTTATATTAACATATGTAAATATTTTTGAAAAACAAACTTATCATATATTTAATGTAACAATAATTGCTTTTAAGAATAAAGAAAATTAAAGGTTTTTAAAAAAAAATTATAAGGACAAAATATAAATGTTTTTACTCAAAATAAAAAGTAATTCTATTCTAAAGAAAAATACACATTTTAATTTTAAAAATATATTTGTTAATGTTAAAGTATATAATATAATATAAATAATTGAATTTGCCAAAAAGTATATAATATAATATAAATAAGTTAATTAAGAAAAATGTCAATATTATTTCATCTTTTCTAAATTGAAAACAATGAGTTTTTGAAAACAAAGGAATGCTTTAAAAAAATATATATATATTAATCAGTGTTTAAGAAATTAAAAATTGAAGATGAGTTGAAATAAAACAAAAAAAACTATTCTAAACATTACAAATAAAGAGAAATCATTAAGGAGGACAATGTAGAGGAAAATGTGATCTAAAACACTGACATGGTTGTTGATTCTGACATGTAACAGACCAAGAAGAAAGATATAAAAAATGTGAAAGGCGATAAGGGGCAAGAGAAAAAGGGAGAAAATACGACATTCACTGTCGCGTGATGCGAAGAAGAAAAAGGAGAATACTTCAGAAATTTTAACTCTAGTAACTCAAGATTCAACTCAAATATAGTTATAGTGAAAAATTGTAATGAAAAATGTTTGAAATATTTTTACTAATCTTTAAAAAGATAATTCACATGAATATATTAAAATATTTTAAAATTAGAATAATTATATATATACTCAAATTTTTATATTCATAAAATTTATAAATTAAATTCACGCGTAACGCGCGGGGTGCATAATCTAGTTTTTACAAAAAATATAGTTCAACATCAGTTTCAATAATTGATGGTAATATTATGTTGTTTAACATCAATTCATCATAATTGGGCAAATCTATACGAGTTTGTATTACTTTCAAAATATTGATAAGAAAATTATAAATTTACATCAGTTAAACAAATGATGTATCTACTAAATGTTACTAACATCACTTGAAAAATTTACGTCATTTGTCACGCATTAGCGTTAAACATATATTTTTGAACTTGAGTGCATTATAAAGAAAACTTACTTTCTAAATAAACATGTTCGTGAACTTTTATTTTCTAAAGCCCATTTGACTTTTATTTTCAAAAGTCCAATAAAATTCAAAATTAAATGAATGTTTCGGATCTTAAGACGGATCCGGATATCCAGTGGATTTTGAAATTTTGGGCGGATATTCGATTGATCTATCAGTTCTAAATACGGATAGGAGAAACATATATCTGGCGGATCCGGATCTATCAAAAAATCCAGATATCCGGATCCGTTAGAGAGATATTAGAAATAATACAATGATTACATTCATTTATAAAAACTGATACTAATATTAATATCGATTAAACCTAACTGATATAAATATTTAACATCGATTTTTGTAAATGACACAATATTTAGTATCACTTAAGTAAAACTGACTCTAATGTTTTTACATCACTTATTTATAATTGATATTAATATTTAACATCACTTGTTACAATTGATACTAATACTAAAATTAATATTTAACATCACTTGTTACAAGTGATACTAATATTAAAATAATTTGAATTAAATGAAATATAATTAACATCATTCGTTCCAACCAATCCATATTAACATCGATTAGAACAACCGATGCAAATATTT
Source organism: Crucihimalaya himalaica (assembly GCA_004349715.1). NCBI lineage: Eukaryota > Viridiplantae > Streptophyta > Magnoliopsida > Brassicales > Brassicaceae > Crucihimalaya > Crucihimalaya himalaica. The sequence continues at coordinate 1,410,879 of SMJT01000001.1, forward strand.
ATGTCAAACGATGCCAAATATTTGCATCACACTTCTAAAGTCACTTATATAAATGATGTAAAACTAATTTGTATCAGTTATAACTCATACAAATATTCAAAATAAATAACACAAAACACATATTTTTGTAGTGGATATATCACTGTTATGATGAGCTTAATGCATGTTCACTATCTAATTACAAACTAAATTTTGGTTTAGTTAGGTGATTAAGATAAAATTAAATATATATATAGAATTGCTGAATAAATCTAACTTAAGTGATCTAAGCCTAAAAATTAGCATTAAGTGATGGTAGGAACATTTTGAATTAATTAGCAATTTTCTTGTACTATTACATTGTCCAAAATTTCGTCTTTTTGTTGCTTATTTTGTTTGATTTTTTAAACTAGTTAGTCTTTTACAATTTTATGTCATTGTAAAAAAACAAGCGAATCGTTTGCGTAACTTACTAAAAACAACTCCATTTGAAGTTTTTTTTCAAAAAAATTTACCGATAAAAACATTAAAAATAATATAAAAGGAAGAGAGAGAATTAAAATAGTCTCTCATTTGAGAACTTGTAATCTCTTGAGAAACTCATTTAACATATGTATTTTATATAATTAGTTTATTTTTATTAATATATAAATAAACAATTAAATTATATTAAAATATTATTTTGATAGACTATGAGAATTTCTCACCGATAGAATTGCTCTAATTTTTTGAGGTTCATAGTGTCACAATCATTAATTCTTTGAAATTCTACCTCTAATAAGTATCTTAAATTTCTATAGTTGGTTTGATTAAAATGTAATATAATTTTTATACACGATTATAATAAAATTTACTAATTTTTTATAAAAAAATATGTATTGATTAATACGTGTATCACACTATCACCTATATTTTAATGTATGAAAAATTTATTACTAAATATTTTGGATGACGCAATATAATTTTATAATTTATTCACATTTAATAGAATGTTATTCATATAAAAATTTAAAAATATATTTATTTGAAATTCTATAAAAACTATAATTTAAAATTAATTAATTAATAAATAGGGTAATCAAAATGATTAACTCTCATATCTTTTTTGCACGGATCATTTGTTTTTGTTTTATACTTCTTCGTTTTTTTCAATATGGATTATAAATTTTAAATTATAAACTTGTACATGTATAAATGGATCCTAATCTAATTAATATATATATATATATATATATATATTCAATAATAAGACAATTTTTGTATTTATTTGGTATCTTTAAAATTTATTTCCTGTCGCACACAAATTTTTTGTTGTCGCAGAATTATACCCTGCTAATTGTTAAATTAGATATTCATCGGTAAAAGATACCTGAATTAGTTTCGTATATGATTAATTCATTACTCTTAGCTTAGATTAATTAGTTAAGAACCACATAGGTTGAGACTTCGAGACTTTGAGACTAGCTCCGGCTCATATGTTCAAGTAAAGGAAGGAGAAGGAGAAAGAAGTGAAGAGCCTTAAGATCGATCATCTTCAAAATCAAAGAAAATTTTCAAAACCGGATGTGTTTAACAAAAGCCGAAGGCGTCTCCACGTGGACAACAACTTTAAACCTGAGCTTAACACGCGAATGTATCGAAATCCGGACACGTGTTCTGTCTTCCTCGTAAGCTTCTTATGTTCAAAGCGGACTTCTCTCTTTCTCTCGGCCCTATCTATATAAAGTTGTGCTCACTTACTCCCACCGAGACGAATGTTGAAAAGATGACTGAAATCTTCAAAAGAGTTTCAACCAGACGTAAAGAAGACGTTTCGCCGACTAAATGCCGTGAACGCCGTCGTCGGAGAATTGAGATGCGGAGGCAAGCGGCGGCTCTCGGGGATCCTAGTTCGTCGTCATCGTCTAGGAATCGTGATCGGACGGACATGGAAGTTAACTCAAGCTTTGATGTTCAACTGAGGAAACAAGTTTGGCGGACGGAGATCGATGGTCTTTCGGCGGATATTGGACGCTTCTTCACGTCTCCGACTTCTTCTTCTTCTTCCCACCAGACGTGGAAGGGAGAAGAAGCGGAGTTTGAGCCGTTGTACGGAATAGTTTCGGTCATGGGAAGGTCTCGTAAGATGGAGGATTCGGTTACTGTTGAACTGAATTTGTGTAAACCTGAAGTTAACCGGAAGAAACCGGTTCATTTCTTCGCTGTCTACGATGGCCACGGCGGTTCACAGGTAAGCAAAAGGAAAAGTATTTACCAAGGGTGTTTTAGTCATTTAATATGGAGAGACTGATGTGATGCATGTACAGGTGTCAACATTGTGCAGCACGATGATGCACACATTAGTTAAGGAGGAGCTAGAGCAAAAGGAGGAAGAAGAAGAAGAAGAAGAAGAAGAAGGAAGCGAAAACGACGTCGTGGAGAAGATATGGCGGGGAGTGATGAAGAGGAGTTTCAAGAGGGTGGATGAGATGGCAACGAGCACATGCTTGTGTGGGACTCGTGTGCCGTTGTGTAAATGCGATCCGACGGAGGCTGCGATTTCGGGTTCTACGGCGGTTGCGGCGGTTTTGACGCATGATCATATCGTTGTAGCCAACACTGGTGACTCGCGTGCGGTGTTGTGTCGAAATGGAATGGCTATTCCTCTAAGTGACGATCACAAGGTGGTTTTCTTGTACTACTACTCTGTTTTAGATCACAAGGAGGTTTGAGTTTATTGGAGTCTATGTATTTGAAGTTGTTGAGTTTTATGCAGCCGGATAGACCAGACGAGCGTGCAAGGATCGAAGCAGCTGGTGGTCGAGTTTTAGGAGCTAGAGTTGAAGGAATATTAGCCACTTCAAGGGCCATAGGTATATATATATTTCTCAGTTCTTTGATTTTGGTAAAAGACAATTTGAATGTCAAGAGAGTCTTGGTATGGAGCTAGAGCCTATTAGGCTAATAATACATGATAGGGATAAGACCATCTTCAATGGCTAAGTGACTAAAAATTTTGTGACAAGGATAAGGAGGTTTTGTAATAAAAACCTATGAGTTTTTAAATTAATAAACTCTTCTCACATAATTTTAAAAAGTTTTATTGTTATTTTATCGGGGTTCTTATCTACTATTGGAAATGTTCTAAGGTTTTCAAAAAGTAGTGTATAATATAAAGCCGAATGTACTATGGACTGGTTTGTTTGGTTTGGTGCGACTTCGTTGTTGATAAATTTTCATTTCATTTAAGTTGATGTTCAAAAATTATTTTTTTCTTCAATATATGTAAATTTTACATAATCTTTTTTGTTAATTAGTTTTTCTTTGGGGTCAAGTGTTAGCTGTAAATTTTATATCTTCTATGTAAAGTTATATTTTAAGATAAGATTATTTGTCAATTTATAATTGTTATTTATAGCTTTCTATAAAACAGAAATAATTGAATCATTTTACTAGAATAAAAAATGTGTGGCCATTTATACAAACCATCTTCTTTGTTTCTTTTTCTTCTTTCATTGTTTGGTCATTTTACCAACTTAAAAATTATTTGGGTTTATACTTTATATTCTTTAGTAGACGAAACACCAGGTTGGGTCAAATATAAACTATAAATATTGTGTTGTGTTACGTACAATCCATGGCGCAGGGGATAGGTATCTGAAACCAATGGTAGCGTGGGAACCAGAAGTGACATTCATGAGTAGGGACCTTGGAGATGAATGCTTAATATTAGCGAGCGACGGGCTTTGGGATGTGCTCTCGAATCAGCTAGCATGTGACATAGCTAGGTTTTGTCTCCATGAAGAAGCTTCCTCGAGCATAGATTTGAACAGAACGGCTCAAGAAGACGATCATGGTGGAGAACAGAATCCTTCAAGGAATCTATTGGCTGCAACGTTGCTTACACGGTTGGCTTTGGGTCGACAAAGCAGTGACAATATAAGTGTGATTGTCATTGATCTGAAGAAAAGTTCTTGACAGAACGAATTTTGGGTGGTTGTGCGATTAAAAGGTTAAAGCCGCGCGAGAAATAAGATGTGGATATAGCGATGAGCCTTGATTAGTTTTAGGGCTTAGCGCTTGTCCCTTTGTTTTTGTTATTGAATACTTGCCATATAATAACAATTGCAAATGTGAAAAGGAAAGAGAGTGGTTTGGGCATAGACGAGCATCTTTAATGGTTAGATACTCACTGAAGTATCTAAACACTATAATAATAATATTTTTAGTGTATTCTAATGTTAAGAAACTAAGGTTATATTGTATTCTGGACAATGGGCTACAAGGTTATTTGGTGGTTTGAGCAATAAAATGAGAGGTTACTAAAATATTTGTTCCCTAATTGTGTGTTGCTCTGGTGCGACCACACTTTGAGGTTACTGATCGTTTAGCGAATCAAGTGGGAAGAGTGGGAAGACAATTTATAATTAGAGTAACAATTTATAATTAGATTAACAATTTCGACAGTTTAAATTAATTAAGGTTTCTATTTAACTATGAAAACAACTAATATAATCTCAAACTTCCTACTTACTGTTATTATGTGATTGCGTGTCGAAAACAAAACCGCAAGCTTCTTTCACATTTCGAAAATGGAAACGCAAGTTTCCGTCGCATATAAATTCGGGTATATTTAGTAACTATTTAGATAATTTATGTATATTTGGTTACATATGGGTATTTAAGTTGTAATAAGGTATAGTAATTTAGGTATATTTAGTAACCGTTCAGGTATCGGGTAATACTCGAACCAAACCAATATCTGAATTCAAAATATTGCTAGACCCATTCGGGTATTTGGTTGGAACCGAACTCCAACCGAAACCAAAGATTTTGGTTTGGTTGGGGTTGGGTATCCGGTTCCGGTTATTATGTTCAGGGCTAATTGGATTTTTCAGACAGATTGCCGACGACAAAAAATTTTGGAAATCGGAGAATGATCGGTAAAATTCATCGGAAAATGTGATTCGCGATGGATTTTTGATGATCCAAAACCCATCGGTTATAAATTGTCAGAAATCCAAAATCCATCGAAAATTCTTTGGAAATTTCTGACGGATTACCAACGACAAAATTTTCGGAAAATTGGAGAATGGTCCGAAAATAACCAGTTTCCGACGGTAAAATTCATCGGAAACCCGTCGGAAAACGCAATTCTCGACGATCCAAAATCCATCGTTTCTAAATTGTTGGAAATCCAAAATCTATCGGGAATTCATTGGAAATTTCCGACGGATTACCGACGACAAATTTTTTGGAAAATCAGAGAATAATAAAAAAAAATAACTAGTTTTCAACGATAAAATTCGTCGAAAACGTGATTTCGGACGGATTTCCGATGATCCAAAATCTGTCGGTTCTAATTTGTCTGAAAATCTATCAGAAATTCGGAGAATGATTGGAAAATGGTCAGAAATATTCGTAGGAAAATAATTTTTGGAAAATGGTCATAAATTTTGTCAACAATATCTGACAAATTTTCTAAAAATTTTGTCGTCGGTAATTAGTCAAAAATTTCCAACGAGTTGCCGACGATTTATAACTAGATTTTGGATCGTCGGAAATCGCATTTTCAGACGGGTTTCCGACGAATTTTACTGTCGGAAACTGGCTATTTTTGTAATGTATATTTAATATTCGTAATTTTTATAATTAGATTAAATTATACATAACTAACTTTTTGAGGTATCGAATTATGAATTCTATTTTTGTTACAAAAGAAAACAGATTGACTAAGATATATTAAAGTTTTGTCCCTCGTAACACAAAATATTAACGTGTCCATTGGTTAGTATGCTTTCCCATCCAGCTTCAAATCATGTTCTTTACAAATTTTTGGGATTTTATTTGTCATGGCAGCTGCACATAACACCTAGTCAGCTGTATAGTGGCACATTATCAACCAAAAAGTCAACAAGATGGGGTCTTACATCGATTCAAACTTTCGGTGGATTACAACTCGAGATGATACTTTAGATAGGGCTACATATCCGGTTTAGTAAATCGGGTGCCTATAGATTTAACGTAAAGTTTATAGGGGGCTACATTATGACGATCCAACTTTTTGGAACAATGTTTTAACTTTTATAAAAAATTTATATATACAAAAGGAAAAGAGCGGAATAAAAAACAAAAAAAGTCACTCTCACAGTTCGATGGAACTATTCGAACAAACTTAACGAATACCGAGTTTGGGTCCATATTGAAATGCAGTTCAAAATTCAAGAATTGTCTTTGAAGTTAAAAAAGCGTGAGATGGAGAATGTTCTTATGAATAATTCCCATATCTTTTTGTTTTTTTCTTTTTGGGTCATTATTGTCTCAGTGTTTGTGTCTCACTTTTCTTTGAATCATAATTGTGTTTGTGGGCCTTTTAGCTTCTCCCTACGTCTTATTTAGTTTCAAGATTGGACCATAAAAGAAGTGAGAATCAAGAATCTTTTTTTCTTTTGTAATTTGTTCAGTATTAGAAACAGGAGTAAAGCAGATGGTAGAATTTAAACTACCAAATCATAAATTCTACAACATTCCCCTCCCTACTTAACCTTCCTTCCAGGTTTAGTTCTTTTGCCCCAAATTATTAATAAATTGAAGATTTGGGAAGTTTTCTTTACCACTAATTTTTATTATTATAAATGGTCTTGGATGCTAAATTTAGTAAGTGTTTTACTGGAATAAATATTAAGGGTTAATATCTCACTTCGGAAGTTGAAAGGGATCTTGCTTAATATATAAGATATATGGTTTTGAGTTGAAAACCCATAGTCTTAACATGATATCCAACTCGATCCGACCAAAGTTGATCCAATTATCGATCAGGGGCGAAACCCATTGATCCAAACCCAAACGTATCGAGATTAATAGCCAAAGGAGCCATCATTCGAGGGGGCGCATTAGGGATTAATATCCCATATCGGAAGTTGAAAGAGATCTTGACTAATATATAAGATATATGGGCTACTCCACTCATTGCCAATTGGTTTTGAGTTGGAAACCCATAATCTTAACAATAAAGTCATTCTGAAATTAACAACTAAAGTAATAGATTGTAAAAAAAAAATCTAACTAATCACTTACGTGGTTTAATTAGCTACCTAACGTGATATGGTTAAACTAACTCTCATTCAGGCTAGAGATTCTACATGTGGTATTCTAAGATCAAATCTAAACATTGGTGGTGTTCGTTTGGCAGTCGCCAGCGACTGCGACCAGCGACCGCGACTAAGCGATGTTCATTGCGACTGGTCGCACGACCTAACAAATCAATCTGAAAATTCGAGTCGCTGTTTTTTTCAGCGACTGGTCGCCGCGATCGGTCGCTGGATCCTGCGACTACCAAACGAACAACACAGCGACTGCCAAAATAATTTTATTTTATGTTTTTGTTATATTTTCATTGATAAATTTAAGACTTTATTTATCATATTTGGCTTAAAAATATGATATAAAATTTTTAATATTTATCTTTTATATATGTAATAGTAGTAAATGATAAAAAAAATATTGAAAACTAATTATAAATCAAATTTCTTTATTTAAAAGAAAGGTTTAAAAATTACTGCCAAAATAATTTTATTATATATTTTTGTTATATTCTTATTGATAAATTTAGGACTTTATTTATCATATTTGGCTTAAAAATTAATATTTATTTTTATATATGTAATAGTAGTAAATGATAAAAAAATATTGAAAACTAATTATAAATCAAATTTCTTCATTTAAAAGAAAGGTTTAAAAATTACTGCCAAAATAATTTTATTTTATGTTTTTGTTAGATTTTTATTGATAAATTTAGGACTTTATTTATCATATTTGGCTTAAAAAATTGTTATAAAAATTTTAATATTTATTTTTTATATATGTAATAGTAGTAAATGATAAAAAAATATTGAAAACTGATTATGAATCAAATTTCTTCATTTAAAAGAAAGGTTTAAAAATTACTGCCAAAATAATTTTATTTTATGTTTTTGTTATATTTTTTATTGATAAATTTAGGACTTTATTATCATATTTGGCTTTAAAATTTGATATAAAATTTTTAATATTTATTTTTTATATATGTAATAGTAGTAAATGATAAAGAAATATTGAAAACTAATTATAAATCAATTTTTTCATTTAAAAGAAATGTTTAAAAATTATTGCCAAAATAATTTTTATAACAAATTTTTATAAAAAAATTTATGAATGTAATTTTTATAAAATTATTTTGGCAGTAATTTTAAAACCTTTCTTTTAAATGAAGAAATTTGATTTATAATTAGTTTTCAATATTTTTTATCATTTACTACTATTACATATTTAAAAAATAAATATTAAAATTTTTATAACAAATTTTTTAGCCAAATATGATAAATAAAGTTTTAAATTTATCAATAAAAATATAACAAAAACATAAAATAAAATTATTTTGGCAGTTGGTGTGTTGTTCGTTTGGCAGTCGCAGCGACCAGTCGCGCGATTGATAAACGAACAACGACCTGCGATTTCTAAGTCGCAGTCGCAGTCGCCAGCCGAACACGCCCATTATTTATGAGTAGTTTCATCTCAGCTTCCACGGACTTTAATACATTGCCTCTTAATTGGTCTAGATTAAAAAAAAAACTAATAAATACTCTCAAATATTTATTTTGATTTTCTTTTTCTTCCACTAATTTATTTTCTATGGATATTTGTTACTTTACTTCTCAATTTACACTTACCATTTTTCTTAAGACAAAAAATCAATATAAACAAAAAGGTTGTCATTGATAGTAATATTTTAATGTGTAAAACGCTAAAACATCTAGTAATTAGAAATGTAAGGTCATCTCCATTAGGGGTTTCTTAACAAGAAACCCTCATTAAAATAATAATAAACATAAAAAAAAGGTGAGAGAAAGTGGGAGGAATTCTTATTTAAAAACCCATGGATTCTTATTAAGAAACCCATCTTCCACATGTCATCCATTTATAGGTTTATTGTTTTTAACATTATTAAATTTAATTAAATAATTAAATTTAATAAAAACATATTATTATTTAATAGTTAAGATACTCTTGAGAGTATCTAACCGATGCACATGCCCTAAGGAGTATATGCATACCTTTTTTTGTCAACTCGGTATATGTAAATCTACACAATATGGCATAATGTAACTCTATCTCAATCAAGTATTACAAACATAAACATTTTCATACCAAAAACAAATAGTAACAAATTAAAGACATAATAATAAAACAAAATTTAAACTTGACAAAAAAAAACTATTAGAAAATAAAAGGAAAAAAATCTAGAGTAGTAGAGTTTGAACATGAAGGAAAATATTTGCAAAATATGTGCAAGACTCAAGCAAAGTTAAATAATTTTATACAAACACATATTTTATACAAAACATTTAATGATAATTTAATACTTTGTGCAACTTCTGCGTTTGTGTCAAGTGAAAGTCTATTTAGCTACACCAAGTATTGCAATGTAGGAACTTGCACATGTAGCATTTTACTCATTTCCCCTTAGTGATATCTTAAGGGCTTAAATTTGGTATGGGAGTTATTTTTGGTTTGTTAGTAAACTACTATTAACGAATAAAATGTTACTTTATTTACCATATTCACAAGGTGAACAACAAGAGTAGCATAAATGAAGTGTCCGCGGAGAGACTTTTTTTAATTATGTCTTGGTTGAATGTGACATGCTAGGCAAAATCCACAAAAAGATTGATCATTCTAGTTGTTGTGTTAAGACTATCGAACATGAGTCCTCTATCATCTTGAAAATCATAGTTGTAAGTAAGAGGAGAAATTCCATTGAAATTTAGGCTAGTGTTCATATAGCCTTTAACTCTATCAACTTTTCCGACAATCTCCACTGGATGAAGGTAATTATGTTGCATTATACGTCATCCGGTTGAGACAGAACCCCTCGTAGTCATGGAAACCAAACTTCTCTTAAACCAAAAATACAGTCTTCTCCAAGACGTGATAGATGGTTAGTTGTGCTGGAATTAACATATAACACGTTCAACACAAAATCCCGGTTGGTAACTATATCAATGCTAAATAAAAGAGAAAAAGACTTAGTGAAATTAAAATGTTAAAAAGATTAGTCAAAATGAAAATTTAAAATCGCGTGGTTTGAACTTTGAACTAAGAAAACATTATTGATTTAAAGTCAAGCGTCTCCCATAATTATAAATATAGAAAGATGGATGTCGCTATAATTTACAGCGGAAGTTTTAATGGCATAAAAAGACGGGCAGAATTAGGGATAGTCTCAGATGAATATCAGTGACAACTGAATAATAACGTAGCGAAATTTTTTTCTTTCCTCTGTTTATAATGTTTGCTAGCTTCTTTCGCTTCGTCTAACAAATGAACATGACAATTCTATATTTAACTCAAGAAAACTCACTTAATCTTCTTTCATATTCTCTTTTGACATACTATTTTGTTTAATAGTATGTTAAAAACAACATATATACTATTTTCTTAAACTTATGTTCTCTTTTATAAGACCGTGTTATTTACTTGCCGTCCTTTAAAAAAATTGTCTACAGAAATGCATCACTTTATGAGTTATCTATTTTTTATATGAATGTAAAATTGTATTCAAACAAAAACATTTTGCTATACATTGTATGCAGCCTTCAGTCAGTGTCGTGCCAAGGTTTACAGAGGCTTGATGCAAATTTTAAAAATAAGGTTTTTGTATATAATTTTTTTATCGATATTTATAATCAAAATTTTAAAAATATAACATTGAACAAACAAAATAACTATTATCATTGCTATTTACCATCAAACTCATGTTTATTCACGCATGTTCTATTAAGATATTTTAAATTTTATCGTATAATCTTTCTATATTCTTTTTACTTCTTTTTTTCTTTTCGATTGAAATTTTTTGACAAAATCGGAAAGGTATTAAAAATGTTAAACACATATTAAAAAAAAATATAATTAGAAGACTTATCAAAATAAAATAAAAGTTCCCTTAAAAGTAAACAAGTATCATCAGAACTATTAAGGTTCTTAAATAAATATTTATAACGTCCAATAAAAAAAAACACACTTTTTTTTGTTTATTAAACTGTAGAGAATTTAAAAAATTCAATATATAGTATTTTCTAATCAATAAAATAAATTATGATTTTGTATATTAGGACTCTTGCATTTCATATAAAACTGGGGACTTGAGGCAAATGCCTCATTTTTAATACCATAGGAACGGTTTTGCCTTCAGTAAATCGTTTTGGAATTTTAAAGCAAAGCAAGAGAGAAAGAAGTAGACTTCTAGCTTCGTTCAACTAAGCCAGATGCGGAAAGCATTTTCAAGCTTTGATGGGAAGATCTGTCGGATGAGTTATCTAATTAATTAGAGAAGCTAATTGATGTTGTTGTTGCATATTTATTTTCGTTTTTTTGTTGTTGTTGTAGTTGGTTGCCTTTAAAAAACAAATTAGGGTAATAATCGGATTTTCTCTTCCCATCCCAACGAAATTTATTTCTATACAAATTGTTCATTCTATAAATCACCATTAATAAGGCTAAACTAATTAACATTAGAGAAAATAATGTTATCAAGTTGATAAATCCCCATCCATCTTCACTAACCCATGTGAAATTTAATTATATGTCTTCCCATACATAGAGCATTTTCAACCGACTCTGAATCTCACACTAAACCTTATTTTAAGAGTAAATATGCTCCACCTTTACTTTATTTTTAACAAAAAATAGTGTAAATATATTTTTTACTTCAAATATAGAGTAATCTTATTTTTCACTCTATTTTAGAGTTGAACTTTTTTATTTATAAATAGTCATTATAATTTTAAGTTATTTTATTTTAAAAGATATAATAATTTATTTGACAAACAAAATCTTATAATATTTTATTTTAATAGAAAATATAATGACATAAAGTGATAATAATTATAAAAATATAAAAACTGAAATTAAAATACATAAGATAAATTTAAAACAACAACAATTACCAATTCAATGAGTTAATAATCCGATAAATCGTTTCTGGATCCACCCAAATTACTAAGGTTAATTTTAAATATTATCATAAACTTTAGAAATTTTGAAAAAAAAAAAATTAATGAGTTAATTTGTAAGTTTTATAAATAAGAATATACCTAAAATATTATTTTTTAAATGAAAAATAGTGTAATACATTAGAGAGAAATGCAACTAGATAGTATAATACATTGTAGATGGTCTAATAATTACATGAAATTAACTTAAACCACTAAATTAATTAATGTTAATAAAAATAATAATACTCATCTACAGAGTGTCAACTGTCAAACTTTAATTATAGTCTTTGCATGATGTAATAAAAATATCATTAAAAGTATTGAAAAGTCATTAACTACTGTGTGACCACAAAACTAAATTAGTAACAGCTCATCTTCAAAGTTGTAATTAAAAAAAACAAAAACAAAGAAAAAAAATCACATATTTTTGTAATGCCGTCACGAACAGTCCCGTCGCCGGCACCGGTAAATTCACCGTTCTCTTCATCCGTCACACTTCACCATGAAAGAACCACCACACACATCATCTTCTCACCACTTACAGCCATCGGTTTCTCATTCTTCATAACTCTCTCAATCTGTTTCTGCAATTTCAACCGTAAACGCCGATCTCCCGCCGCCGTAACCTCCTCCTCATCACCGCCGCAGAAACCGTCGTTACAAGAATTCTCTTACTCATCTCTCCGTAAAGCCACCGCTTCTTTCTCGCCGGATAATCGACTAGGTCAAGGCGGATTCGGCTCTGTATTCCGTGGAACTTTGTCTCCGTCGTCCGGTGGTAATGTCGCCGTTAAAGTAATGGATTCAGGTTCTCTTCAAGGAGAAAGAGAGTTTCAGAACGAGCTTTTCTTCTCCGGCAAGATTGATTCACCTCATGTAGTTTCCGTTATTGGCTTCTCTCAAGATCGAAGACGACGCCGTTTGATTCTTGTGTACGAGCTTATGGATAATGGAAATCTCCAGGATGCTCTTCTTCATCGTAGATCTCCTGAGCTTATGATATGGAATCGAAGGTTTCTTGTTGCCATTGATATAGCTAAAGGGATCGAACATTTACATGGCTTGAATCCGTCTGTGATTCATGGTGATTTGAAACCTAGTAATGTATTGTTGGATCGTTTCTTCTCTGCTAAGATCTCTGATTTTGGTTTAGCTAGGTTGAAATCTGAACAAGTTGAAGTTGTAGTTGCATCTGAGAGTGATGAAGCTAAGTTAGAAGTAGAGGATTATGGATCTGTAGTTGAAGAAGTTGAGAGTGTGGTTACTAATACTACTGGTTATGATGAATCTAATTTTGGATTTACTGATCAGTCTCCGGTTAGTGTTTATAAGGTTCCTCTTTCATCTCCGGAGACGGGAAAGGTACCTATGGCATCTCCGGAGACAGTTGTGTCTGTTTCGCCGGAAATGGTAGAGAAAGTTAGTGCCTTTGAGGTTGGTAATGTGGGGAAGAGTAAAGATTGGTGGTGGAAGCAAGAAGGGAATGTTGGAAGAGGGAAAGGGAAGGATTATGTGATGCAATGGATTGGTTCTGAGGTGAAGATTGAGAGACCGAGTAGTGATTGGATTGCTGAGACGGCTGAAGCAGCTATGAAGGTTGAGAAGAAGAAGAGTAGTAAGAGATTAGAATGGTGGCTTTCGTTGGATGAAGAGAAGGATAAGGAGAAGAAGAAGAAGCGGAGAATGGTGAGAGAGTGGTGGAAGGATGAGTATCGGAAAGAACTCGCTAAGAAAATGAAGAAGAAGAAGAAGAAGAAAACTTTGGAATCTGAGTTTTGTAGTGATGATATGAGTGGAAGTGTGGATCAAAGGCGGCGCGGGGATGAAGAGTTGTATAGGAATAAAAGAAGAGGTAGTAGTAGTAACAGTATAGGGAGTAGCATAGATTGGTGGTTAGATGGGCTAAGCGGTGAACAATGGCGAGCACGGCGCAGAAACAGTCAAGATTCAGTTAAGAGTTGTGGAGTCAGTACCACGCCGAGCATGAGAGGGACTATGTGCTACGTTGCTCCTGAGTGTTGCGGTAATAACATAGATGATGTGTCTGAAAAATGTGATGTGTATAGCTACGGAGTTCTGTTGTTAGTCCTGGTTTCAGGTCGACGTCCGCTGGAAGTAACTGGACCCGTGTCTGAGATCATGCAACGTGCGAATCTCATGTCATGGGCGAGGAAGCTAGCGAGAAGAGGGAGACTTGGTGATCTGGTAGACATAAAGTTGCAGTCTTTGGACCAAGAACAAGCGATTTTGTGCATTAAGGTGGCTCTGCAGTGTCTGCAAAGATCCCCGGTTTCACGACCTTCCATGAAAGAGGTTTTAGAGATGCTTACAGGAGCGATGAGCCCACCGGAACTGCCAACAGAATTCTCACCATCACCGCAGTCTCGATTCCCGTTCAAGACACGAAGGAAGCAGAATCGATAAAGTAGTTTTTTTTTGGTGGTAGATGTGTGTGATGGTTTAAAGCATTTTTCCTACAACACTGTCTTTGTTAGTGATGTTTAGTGTTCAAGCAACTTGATTTGTTCCCACAAAGCTGTTTTAGCTTCGAATTATCTAATTATAATTAATTAATGTAGTTTAGTGTTCATCTTCTTGTAAAACTAATATTAACATCAGTACTTGCTAGAGGTAGTCTCATAGATTTATGGGGAATTTGTGTAATGGTATATGCCTTATGCAGGCACTATATTGTGATTAATCTGAGATTGGGCCTAACAATAAATTCGAGTGGCTTTATAATGTCTTGTTAATTTCATAATTTGGTTACATCATATACTTGGTTTGGACTGGCCCTAACTTGAATACCAATATACAGTTGGATTATTGGGCTTCGTTTAAGGTTATGTAATTTAAATTTGCTCCAATTCAACAAAAAATTAGGACTAAGCAACCCCAAACCCAAAATTTTCTCGTTTAGATTTAGGACAGGTTCTGTTTTGGATCTACAATATTTTTTTGTAAATATGAGAAAAACTCTATTTAACAATATTGATAGATATAAAAATCATACTAATTATAAGTTAAATCTTTCGGCTAGGTTTACAATTTTTTTGATATAATTGTATTTTTATTATGATTTTAGTTATGGTTTAAACTAGCTGGCAGGTACCGTCTATAAAAATTACCACCACTTCACCGTAGTGAAAAATGGGTTGGTAATTATCAATGGATTACAATTTAATACTATGGTATATAGAAAATATTGATGTTTTTCCTACAAATTTTGTTGACATCAAATTGTTGTTAAATGATTAATTTGTTGAAAAAATGTTGAAACAACTTTCAAGGAAATTAATTTTACATGACATTGAACCAAATAGATTTATTTGGTCGGTAATATCTAATTGTGAAATCCTTGTTTTCTGCAAAGTTTATCTTTAGAAATTAGTAGAGATGTTATGGTGAGTTTGAAAACCCATTTATTAAATGGGTATATTGTTTAAATTTGGACCCATTAAGATTCATTTAAGAAAAAAAAGTGAGATTAAATGGGTTTCTCTATTTAGATAGATTTCTTGAATGGGTACCCCTCAAACCCATTTATAATAGTTTCAAAAGATTTTTTAACTTAAATAATTAAAATTGATTTATAAATTTCAAAAAATGGTAAATAAAAATAATTAAACCATTAAATTTAATACCAAATTTTTTCCGTCAAAAACCCGATTCCACAAATTTTCCGCCAAAAACGTGTTTCTACAATTTTCCCGCAAAAACGTGATTTCGTAATTTTCTCGCAAAAAAAAATCAGTTTCATAATTTTCACGCGAAAAACGTGTTTCCGTAATTTTCCCACCAAAAACGTGTTTCCGTAATTTTCTCACAAAAAAATATATATTTTCATAATTTTCCCGCCAAAAACGTGAGTCCGTAATTTTCCCGCTAAAAACGCGTTTCCGCAATTTTCCCGCAAAAAAAAGTTAGTTTCATAAATTTCCCGCCATTTTTTCACCAAAAACGTGATTTCACAATTTTCTCGTCAAAAAGGTGTTTTTGCAATTCTGACACCAAAAACGTTATTCCGTAATTTTTCAGCCAAAAATAGGATTTCACAAATCCATAATTATCAAAAATATATAATAACAAGTAATTAGTTTTGTAAAAAAAAAAAAGGCATGGCAATGTTAAATGGGCAAGATTATATGGATCTAAAATTTAAATGAATTTATATGAATTTAGGGTTAAATGAGGTGGGTTAGCCTATATTAATATTTCTATAAATTAGTATAGATTAAGGATTTTCTCAAAATGATATATAACTGAGAATAATTATAAATAAAAAAAAAAAGTAATAAGTATGGAATCTCAAAATAGAAGAACATCATATTTGATTATATAATTAATTAGAGTCATTACCGCGTGCGTATCCTAAGGAATGTATTAAAAACTATTTATCTGATACGTCTAACCAACGTATCTTCCTCTCAATTTTAATAATATTATTAAAAAAGGTTATGTTGCGCTCAAGCTTCAAGACTGCAATAATTTTCAACTTTACAACAAAGCCCTGAGCTGTTCTTCTAAAGACTAAGATCAAACCCCATATCACAAAATCCGTAGAAGATCAGATCTTGCTGTCTCATCCGATCCTCATCATCATCAGAAGAGAATCTTTTAAAGGAAATATATACTCTATTACTTTAAGACCACTAAAGCTTTTAGATGGACGATTGTCGGGAGAAGAGAAGAAGACGGTGTACGAAGTTGTCATGTAGTACAGATAACAACGACATCGAGAAGATGATACACAGAGAAACTGAGAGACAAAGGAGACAAGAAATGGCTACCCTTTATGCCTCTCTTCGTTCTCTTCTCCCTCTTCACTTCATCAAGGTCACACTCCCCAACTCCTAAAAACCCTAATCTTGATTTCGATTATTCATGACTACTTTAGATCTACTTGATCTTTGTCCTTTGATTTGGTCTTCCTTGTAAAAAAATGAAAAAGGGATCTTAGCAAGTGTTTTGACTTTGTGCTGGTACTTAACTCTAGTGTTTTTCTTAAGTTATTAGATCTATTACTTTCTTGGTTTGGTAATTTTTTTTTACTTGGTGGGATCATTACTCTGTCTAGGGTAAGCGTTCGACGTCAGATCAAGTCAACGAGGCGGTGAACTACATAAAGTATCAACAGAGGAAGATTAAGGAGCTGAGTTTGAGGAGAGATGAACTTATGTTACTGTCAAGAAGAAGTTTCTTGGGTTGTAGTAATGATGATTCTAAGGAGGAGATGGAGATGATGAGTAGGAAGAATCATGTGGTGGTTCGTCAGTGTTTGGTGGGTGTGGAAATCGTGTTTAGTAGTCGCTGCTGCAGTGGCCAACCGCGGTTTTCGACTGTTCTTCAAGTGCTTAGTGAAAATGGTCTTTGCCTTCTAAACTCCATCTCTTCTATTGTTGATGATAGGCTGATATACACCATACATGCCGAGGTAAACATATCCTAACCTCCTACTCTTAGTTACTTTTACTTCATTAATTTCTTCTACAAAATGATAATCATATTTCTCCATAATTCTATCGATTTGTTTGGTTTTTGTGTTTGTAGTTTATAATTTTTTTGATAAAAAATAATAATTGGTGGTTTCATTTTAAGATACACACAGTTTATATATATAACATGTCAAGCTAAATACAAATACAAAGAAAAGAATTGAGGTCATAGCAATCGTGAAAATGTTAAAACACTAGTATGTTTATATTAGATTTGAATCCTTCAGATATTAGACGTAAATAGAAACCACATATATGATCTCTATCTTGAGCATCACTTATTTGAAAAGAAGAAGTATTACTAATATGTTCATATCTGTTTCAAGAAAATGGTCTTACATGTGGTAACAATTACTCATTGCTAGTCCTCATGCATTTAAATATATATCCTCAGGGTATGTATACTGATGTCTGAATACCATTATATTTCTAGAGGTTAAAGTGTTAATTTCAAGGTATTTCAAAACCAGGTATTGGTATAGAATATCCAATTATAAAAGAATATATGATCAATCTGCTTTATTTTGTTTGGTTTTGTCTTCGAGTTATCTTCAAAGGAAAAAGCTTCGTGTCATGCCATACATTTTTAATGGAATATAAATCTTATTCGTATGAAGAGATGTATAACTTTGTATCTCCTATACATAAAAGTTTGGTACGTGTGACTGTGTGAGAGTATATATATATATATATTGAAAAACTTCTTTCGTTTTGCAGGTCAACGATATGGCTTTGATTGACTTAGCAGCACTTGAAAACAGATTAGTCAGAATGAAGTAATTGGTTGTGAGTAGATTTCTCTTAACTTGTCAAACAAACGACACATATAGTTAAGTACGTACTTTTATTCGTACTTGTGTTGTTGTGAATTTGCTGTGCTGAGTTCACATCTTATGTATGTATTTCTGTTCCATCTGAATGTGATTGGCTTGTTTAGTTGTTTATTGATTGAAAATTAGTTTGATAAGCTGAGTTAGTAATTTTTGATTATATGCTATTGAATAAGAGACCTCGTAAATACTCGGATGTAAAAAACAAATATAAATTTATTTGCTGATATATATTTAAATTTTAAATGGTAATGAACACATTTATTTTTTAGATTTAATCTGGTATTTTTGGTTTAAAACTTTATTTCAATATTACACATTTCATTATGCAATACAATTTAATTATGAATTTCATCATAATAACCGTATTTGAATTCTACACTCCATCTTAATGAATAACAGTTAAAAAGAATTACTTCAAAAATGACATGTGCATCAATATCTTAATCAGTATTAAAAATAAGAAAACATAATTAGTAAAAATAAAAATTCACAAAAAATTGGAAAACCAACATTGCTTTATATTTCTGATGTCGTAATCTTACAAGTAATAATTTTACCTAATGTTAAACTATTTTAAATGAGTTAAAAATTTTATAATAAAACATAAATAAAGATATACTAACATTCTTATCAAAGTAATAGAAAATTTATTATTATAAGCTTATTATTTTTTTTTCAATTTCACTTATGACTACATGCATTAAAATTGATAAAACATAAGTAAAAATAATAATATTCTTTTATCAAGTAATCAAAATTTCATTTTTATAAGTTCATTATCTTTTTCAATTTTTTGTGTTTTCAATAAAACACTTTATTACAACAATAAATATAATTTTTGTCCAATTATATTGTCATTTTGAAATTCAATATTTATTGTTTATTGGTATATGTAAATATGATTTTATATTTGGTTAAGAAAAGATACATGGTAATGTTTTTTTACATGTGTCAATACATCTCATGGATAAACTTGACAGGTGTCACAATTATGTTAATGATTAACTCTCAAACCAAACTTAAATAATTCAAATTTTCTTTTTGGATTTATTTAATAAGTTTCATAATTACAGAAAAAAAAAACCTTGATAGTGTCGAAGCCACATACCAAAAAGTTTAATAATGGTGTTGTTAGAAGTTGACAGAATTTATTTATAAAACCAAAAAATACAAAATTTTGGTAGCATTTTGCTGATTTGGAATCTTTGATATAAGAAAAACAACGAAAATTGACAAAATACCTATATATACATGTAATGAGATATTATTAATGTCTCATAAATCATTTCACAACAAATGTGGTTAAGTGATTTTTTTTTTATCAAAAGAAAGCAACAACTATGGGTTTAGAGTCCAAGAGGTTTCACTATTTTTTCCCCCATTTTAGGTATCTGAAACTATTTAAGGTTAAAATCCATAGTCTCTTCTCTTCCGATCGAGCAACCGAAAACAAAACAAGTTAATAAGTTTTACGCCGTACTCGGCAGCTCTCATTGTCATATATTTTATTATCTTTTCAAACTACTAAAAATGATCTTCGCTAGGATCATGAAAATCAAAGAGGTCACTCCTGAAAATATCACAAAAACGAATCTACTATATGTCCATTCTCCGATAACAAGTCACAATAATTGTTTAAGTCTCTCCATAATATTAAATTCGTCTTTCTTGACGGCAGTTTTACTGCTTATCTTTACAAAAATATTGTGAGATTATTAAAGTGTTTGTAATTGAACACGCTTGTACACCGAAAAAAAAAACAAAGAATAAAACGTTACTTGAGGTTTCAATAAATAATTACATAAAATCAAATGTGACATCATGCACATGCTCGAAATAATTTAGGACAGTGGGATCCATGAGGAGCCAATGAGTCTGGGATATTTTAGGACAAAATGAAACAGCTGGTTTCCATCTATTTAAATGAGGATCTTTCTTGTCTCCTCTTCCACCTTGTTCCGAAAATGCCTGAGCTGTCATATCTCTTATCCACTCCACTTACTCATCACTTAATCGCCTAAACTCAATTATTCTCCGCTTAATCGCCATGTCCACTCTAACCGTCTTGATTAATAACTAATTCGTTTAATTCGATTAATTACCTCTTAACTCGATTAATTTTCGTTTAATTTTACATGTTTTATTATTTTTGGATTGCAAATATAAAACAAATAATTTTT
The DNA here is from genome assembly GCA_004349715.1 of Crucihimalaya himalaica. Lineage (NCBI taxonomy): Eukaryota > Viridiplantae > Streptophyta > Magnoliopsida > Brassicales > Brassicaceae > Crucihimalaya > Crucihimalaya himalaica. The sequence continues at coordinate 1,431,377 of SMJT01000001.1, forward strand.
ATTATTCGAGTGTCTAGATAGGAAGTTTGTAATGTTAAACAATAATTTATGTTCATAATTTCAGTGAAAATCACAAAATTTTGAGGTTAAAAAATACATTATATGTGTTTATTATGGTTTTAAAAATAACATTATATAAAATATTAATTATAATGGATTAACATGTTTGTAAAACATAAATTAGCCCTAAAACTAATTCCCGATTAATCTCCGTTTCATTTCCGATTTTCTGTAAGGCGCTAGACCCACCTCAAGCGCCCGACTAACGCCTAGCGATTTTGAACATGTACTCATCCTATCCATTTATAGCTTATCCTAATTATTATATTTGTAGTCCTTGACGGCAGCTTTACTATCTTGATGATATTAATTTTGATTAAAATAATCATTGTGAGATTATTTTGTTGTATTTTTACCCAATGACAAATAGAAAATACCATAAGTAAAAAACCTGATAAGTTATTTCTTTAATTTCCAAGTGAATAAGAGTGAAGTTCTAATACTTCGGCGACTTTATCATCTTTTATTCAACTCTTATAAGACATGTAGTTTTCGCATAACATGTTATTGTTTCATGTGCTTCTGGTAGAGGTCGAAGAGGCAAAAGAAATCAATAGTTATATATACGTTACTATAAAAATATTGTGTCATATCATCGATATACAGACAAATATGAATATCTGAATGTATTTTCAGTTTTCTTCTTCATATATTTCTAAATATCCAATTATTTCATTTATGAATCAAAAATGGAAAGATTAGAAAACTTGAAAACCGTGAGTTGAATTCCAAACTAGACATATATTTCTTCCGGACTTCATGATGCAAAAGTGTTAAAAATGTCCACGAATAAGACAATAGTTTATTGGTTCTTAATTTCAACTAATTAATTAACTATATTAAGACCCCCTCTAATATTTAAGTAATTATTATAAATTATTTATCGTGAAGAACATTTGAATAATATGAAGACTAAATTTCATATTAGAAATAAATTATCTTAATCTTTTTTTATTTTTAAAAAATAAGAAGAAAAAAACTAACGAAAGAAATCTGATTTGTTTACTTAAACATGTATACAAAGTTTTCAAAAAATAATTATAGAGATAGTAATTTTCTATTTTCAAATATTTATTATTTAATCAAGTGGCTTTAAATTTAATGGCTTTTGTGAAAGAGAAATAAAAACATTTACCAAAACAATCACAGGTTTGAGTCCATTTGGGAGAAAATCTGATTTGTTTACATAAAACATGTATACAAAGTTTTCAAAAAATAATTATAGAGATAGTACTTTTCTATTTTCAAATATTCATTGTATAATCAAGTGGCTTTAAATTTAATGGATTTTGTGAAAGAGAATAAAAATATTTACCAAAAAAATCACATATTCGAGTCCATTTGGGAGAAAATAATAGTTCGAAAAGGAATAGTTTAATGGTCGCTTCCAAATTTGTGGAGATTAAGAGGTGTTGTTGATCCGAATTTTGTGATTATAAAAAATTATTAAAAATAAATGTTATAGCTATTTAAATCTATGATACATGCCTAAATCTAATTGCTTAATCGACACGTGTTGTAATCTTACTGATTAAAATTTTGCCATGAATTAAATGAGTTGATCGAGTTTGATATAGAGGTGGATATTGAGATTATTTGGTGGATTCGAATGTATATGTGCGTGCCATTTTATGTACTACTATTTATACGGTCAATCAAATCATTTTTCTTTAAGCATGTAGGTTTTGTTCCTAGCTAGGTCAATGTCGTACGAATTCGGGCAGTAAAACCCACAAGATATCCACTAATGTTAAATGGCAGTTGCTCCATTAAACCTGAATTAATTACCTTGCTCCTCTCATATAGATGTATCTTCATTGGTAAGTCTGATCAGAGAAGTGTATATATGCTATGTTCAAAATATTTATCAACTAGTTCATTCATATGAAGTATAAAAAGACACCGGTTAATATTACTGTAATGAGCCTTTAGTCTTAGCTATCATCCGTTCCCGAATACTTTGAAGTTTCAACATCGATTCTTGAATATATGAATATCCGAAAAATGTATAAACATATCAGGCGCATGCATCAATATATATTTGTTTTGTTGATGCACTCGAATAATTCCTTTTAGTCAAAAGATTCTCTATACTCATATATAAAGAAGCATGAATTTGCTAATTCAAGCTAACCAACCAGATCATCATCACAGAAAAGTTCACTCTAAGTAGAGAGGACCAAAAAGAACACACCCTTACGGATACTGAAATAAAGAGATTGGGACAAAAACATCATTCAATGAGCAGATTCTTAGGACAAATGTTAGATTTTTCAGTGGAAAGTACTAACTCCTCAATTAGCTTCTGCTGCAACCAAGCTAAGTCGAAGCAACCAAAGCTATATACCTGTGAATATCTCACATATATATATATATATATATATATATATATGAATACATAAATATTCACACAATAGATAAGCTTACATTAGAAACCCTAGAATAACTCTATATATATGTAACGTACCTCGACTTGAATAGTGTACATGAGCCTCTTGTTGACCCGTGCGGTTAAAGAGCTGATGACTTCAAGTCCTTGCTCGTGAAGAACTTCAAGAACTCTTGAGAGTGGCCAAGCCTCGAGACCTGATGCTGAGCTGCTCACCACCACCTCGAATCCACTCACGCATGGTTGCACCATGACACTAGGTGGTTCCGAACTACTTGACCCAGATCCGGATCCGGATCCAGTTTGACTAGTAGGGTCACCAATCTCTCTCTTTAGCTCGTCTCTTCTTGAGGAGAGTTCTTTTATCCGTGCTTGCGTGTCCTTGATGAAAGTTACTGCTCCGTTTACATGATCTGACATCGCTCTCTTTCCCTGCGAAGAAAGAGCCTAAGAAAACTAAAACCCTAGAGAACAAAAATCTCCCATCAATGAACTTGATAGGAAGATTGAGACTTCAATGAGTTTGTTTGAGTAAAATATATGAACCTTGAAGTATTTCAGAGGTAGCTGACTACGAAGAGAGGCGAAAAGGATCGCCATTTCTTGTCTTCTTTGCCGTTCGATGTCGCGGTGGAGAAGCTTCTTCTCCTTCTTCGTTTCATCTCCTACGTGAGGCATATGACTCTGGTGCCTTGTCTTTTTAGGATTATTACAAGGATCCACAGGTTAGGTTTAATTAGCTATGGCAGATCTCAGCACTAATTGTGTTTTTCTCTTGTTTCTTAATGAACTTGTTAGGTCTTACAAGAGAGACTGCCTTTAAATAATTGGGTCTGTCTTCTTTAATCATATGTCTCATTGAAGAAAGAAGAAAACAAACAACACTTACTACTAAATAGTGCAGCCTCGGGAGGTGTTCTTTTCTTTAATTAGTCAAATATTTTGGTGTGCTGTAATAATTTCATTAGTTCTTACTTCTTACACGTGACAGAACTTTATGTTTTGTATGTATTATTGCTAACTAGCGAGTGTGTGCCAATTCCTTTTTAATTTAATTTTTGTTTTTAACAGAATTCTTTCTCTGGCATTTTAATGTTGGAGTGTCTTGTAGAAGGTTTTATGAGAAAAAAAAACTATTATGAATGTCATTTGATCATTCGATGAAAGAAATTTTTATGCTCTACATTTTTTTCTTACACTGGTACCTACTTCTAGATAGTAAAAAATGACTTGATCAAAAGATCTGGATTTGTGTAGTGTGATAATGGATTAACAGTCAGCTAATCGGTAGAATTGTCAATAGAAACTTTCAAGCAGATAAAGGGGTTGCTTATATTAGAAAGTTTGTCGCTAAATTATAAGTGATTTGGTTGACAGAAAACACAAGACAACGAAAATTTTTTGTGTGGTTTCTATTAGTTTTGGCCCAATCATATTTTATGGTGGCAAGAAAGGAGCTCTGCAAATAAGAACGTACGTGTATCACCCAATATCTAAACATGTATGTACTAAAAAATTATAATCTCATAGAGATTATTTATCGATGTATTGTGATTTGTAACCATGTTTATAGAATCGATGAAAACAAATGTTGTCGATATTTTAACCGAACTTAATTTCTAACGCAGTCTCAGCATTATGGGAATTAAGCATATTGTTATCGTATACATTAGATTTACAAAAATGTTGTTTATTATAAATTTAATTAATTTGATTGCAGCAACCACATAATAATTTAATAATCGAGACAAACTATAAATAGAAGGTTGAGTGATATTGAGTGGAGCTAACTAGTTAGTAAAATGATAACTGTTCGCAAAAAGGTGTTGTTAAAAACCTGGGTGGAAAATATAACACTTGAAATATATATTAATTTTAATGTACATTTAAAAATATATGTATTAGTAATTTTTAAATAGGTACATCAATATTCACCACGCTAAATAGTAAATAATATAGAATTCTATGATAATCGTAGATCTCACGTTTATGAAACGTAAATGATATGAAAGTAGTGTATTACAGAAAAAAATCAAGTTTTATGTAATACTTACATAGCATAGATAAGATAATTTAGACCACATAAATAATACATCGCATAATTGCGTCCACTTATATTTTTCTGTTGAATAATTTTCTTAGACTATGAATTTCGATTAAAATACACCTTAATTATTTAAAATACTATTGATTGAGTGGTTGAGATCTCCCTAATATACTTTTGGTTTAATTATTGTTACTAATAGTTCAGTACAGAGATGCTGTCCAACGAATTCATAATCTTCAAATCGGATTATGTTCCAATAAAGACAGCTAAATTAGATAAATTTATAAATCAATTGCTGGTGATTAAATAATTTTCTGACCAGTATCTCAAAAAAAAAGGAAAAAAACTGAAATAAGCTATAATAATAATAATTAATAATAATATTAATAATAATAATAATAAAATAATAATAATAATAATAATAATAATAATAATAATAATAATATATAATATAATAATAATATAATAATAATAATAATTAATAATAATAATAATAATAATAATAATAATAATAATAATATAATAATAATAATAATAATAATAATAATAATAATAATAATAATAATAATAATAATAATAATAATAATAATAATAATAATAATAATAATAATAATAATAATAATAATAATAATAATAATAATAATAATAATAATAATAATAATAATAATAATAATAATAATAATAATAATAATAATAATAATAATAATAATAATAATAATAATAATAATAATAATAATAATAATAATAATAATAATAATAATAATAATAATAATAATAATAATAATAATATAATAATAATAATAATAATAATTAATAATAAATAATAATAATAATAATATAATAATAATATAATACTTTTCTAAAAGTCCCTTTTCCAAAACTTTTAAAAGAAAAAATTTCGCATAAAACTAAAAAAGGGAAGATTTGTTTATGCCGGATCACAATTCGAACACACACTGGAAAAACAAATTTACTTATACAAAAATATTCGGTAAGCTATTTATTTAATTGTTCACACATATTCTGACGTTTAGTTCGAGAAGTACGACTTTACAGCTTTGAAATCTAAATCGAGGGCACGATTTAAGACAGCTTACCTAATGATAAATAGTGGAAGAAAAACAAAGCTCTAATCTTAGTTTTACATATGTCTGAGTCTAGCTTTAGAACAGTAGACATAAAGTTATCTAGTTGAATGTGTGAGTGTGAGGTTTGGCCCCCATTTATGATACTGATTAGTTGGCTTACATATATCATTATCCGCATGTAGTACCAAAGAAGATCGCCTGTACTTTGGTCAGCTTTCGAATGTATTTGGTGGTGTACGATTTTACCAAAAATACTTAAGAATTGAATCCACTACGCTTATTATATAGTCAACGATTTTACTTTAATAGAAGTGCTTCTGTTTGACAAAAAAGAAAAAAAGAACTTCTGATATAATTATGTGTAGTGATCAGATTTTTCCCGTGAATTTTGATTTTGTAGTTATATAGAGTTATTTAATTGACAAACAACTATTGCTAAGAACTTTTGTTAAGAAATCATTTTGCAAAAATTTGCAACTATAGATTACTTTAACAAATCAAAAGGTTCTATCTTTAAGAATTTTTGACTACTCTCCGGTGTTTAAAAAAAAAAAACTTTCAACATTTACGAAGTATTATTATAGGTTTTGGGAAGAGTTACTAAAATACTTTAGGAGTCCATATATCCTAAACATATGATAACATTTAAATTTTAGAAACCTTTCATAAATTTCAAAAATCTTTATTTCAGTGGATATATTTCTTTGAAAAAGTTGTCTTCGTAAAATAGAAAATTGTGGGGGAAAAACAAAAGGTTTTAATACCTTCATCAAAAATTTATTGTGGATCGAATGATACATTCATAAGTTTTTATTCTCTTAATTTTTCTATTTAAATTTTCAGATTTGTTTCTATTTAACACAACTGGACAATATATCTGCCGAGATAGAGAAACAGAATTTAACACATAATAAGTAGCATTTAAGAATCGGCCCGAAATAAGTAGATCAACCCATAACTCGAGGCCCGTATTTTGAATGATGTATTTTTCCAAGCCCAAATATAGAAAATATATATATAGCATATGAACTAGCCCTGAGATTATTATTAGTTATCCGCATATATCCAAATCCGCATTCGTGATCCGATTCTAAAAAACGGATATCCGGGGTTTCCAGATACGGATCCGAATACTAAATGTTCGATTCCGCCGAATACGGATACGGATACGAATACTAAGAAAAATCAACACCGGATATCCGTATCCGTATAGAATTATGAAATTATTTATTGGGTCATGGGTTTTATAAACACAATACATAACTTCTTAAGCCCACACGCCCAATATGAGTCACCTTCTTCACTCACACTCATCACCATCGAAATCTTATTCTAACAGATTAGGGTTTCGCGATTTGGAATTTTCTTCAAACGGTGATAGATATTGCATTTGCTTCTGATTTCAGCTTTTTGTTTCACATAGGTATATATTATCTAATCTCTAATCTCGTATCTTTCTCTCTAGTTACTGAAATAATATCTCTCTCTCCCTCTCTCTCTCAATCGTCTGAATTTTGTTTTGTTGTAACATGGCAGGAAGATTATAATAGATTAAGACCTTTGAGTTACCGCGGTGCTGACGTTTTCATCTTAGCACTACATGTGATGCTATAGATGCAAAATTTACCGGACCATATGGGGAGGTTGGTTCTATTTCTTCTGTTGTGTTTATTGTGGCTTAGTTTTCTTTTCGTAAATAGTCCAACAAAAGGCTTCTTTAATGTTTGAAGTTTGCGTGAAGTGCCTGCCTTTTTATTATAGGCTAATTGGCATCTATGTTATGCGGCTTTCCATGTTAACTCCTAGCATTTTAGTCAATTTGGTTAGGCTATTATCGAGGACTAGCATTGTCAAATTTGATATCTGTTGAACTTTGATTATGAGCAGCGAAAATGAGAAATGAGAATGACCAAAGATGTATTATCTGAACATGATTATGAACTGTGTTGCAGAAGTTTCGGCTTATAGATACAGCTGGGATAAGGAAAAAGTCATTTGTGGCTTCGTCAGGCAGCATTACAGAGGCCATGTCAGTGAATCGTGCATATTGCTTAAGTTTTATTTCTGGTTTTCCTCATTGCTTCAGCTTCTCTGGATAGTTGTGAAACTATTCAACACTACCTTACAATACATTTACTGCTTATGTTTTGATTTGTTCACGTCCAAGATATATTTAAGCTTTTATTCCACCAGATTTGTGTTTACTATACATTCATTGGTTCTGTTTTGATTTGTTCACGTCCAAGATATATCCAAGTAGTACCATGTAGCTCTTTTGATCTAGTGGATGTTAGGGCTGTTTTCTGGAGTATCACAAATCCTGCAATAATCTAGGTTTACAAGCTTGTCTGTGATGTTTCTTTTTTCTGTTTTATTGGGATATTCAAATTGTAAGAGACAAACCACATGCATTAAGCAGCTGTTTTGATGTCTAGCAATTAGGGCTGGTCTTCTGAATATTACAAATGTGCAATAATCTAGGTTTACAAGCTTGTCTGTGATGTTTCTTCTAATGAATTTCGCGATACGTCATGGATCATATCTCACATTTTCTTGTGATAGTTAACCTGCCACCTCCATTGTAAGAGACAACTACATGCTTGTAAGCAGCTGTTAGATGTCTAGCAATTATAAACATAATAGAAAAGGCCTATACAAGATGTTCTCTCAAAATTGGTGTAACAGATTCTGTTTATTACTTTTAATACAAATAATTTCCCTTTCGGCTTGTTGACTGATTCATCTAGATGTAATTTGCTATCTTCTAATTGATTTTGCTTTCTTTTGTTATGATTTTGACCAATTATGAATGTTTTCTTTGTGTAGATGGAACCTACATATGAAACTACAAAATCCACAACAAATTGTGGAACTACCAATGAAAGCTCTAAACCAGAAACACATGAAAAGACTGAGTCTTCATCAAATTCTGAGGTAACAAGGAAAAGATCTCCGGCTTGGTTGCATTTTGTGACGTGTGATGTTGGTGACAAAGCTAGGTGTATTCATTGTTCAGCATTGATTAGCTATAGAACTAAGTGTGGTCCTACAACTAGTGCAATGTTAAATCACATACAGATATGCAAACTGATAAGTAGAGAAAAAGATGATGATGAAATCGATGGTAAAAGGAAAAAGCAAACAACGATGTTGCATCAGAATCAAATAGATGGGATAGTGGGGAGTAAAGTACCGTCTTTTGTGGCTTTTAGTCAACCAACAACCCGTAAGGCATTAGTTGAAATGATAATTATGGATGAGTTACCTTTTAGATTTGTTGAACATAAGGGATTTTAACGATTCATGAGCATTGCTCAACCACGTTTTGATATCCCTTGTCGTCAAACGGTGGCTAAAGATTGTTTGGAGCTTTATGAGGATGAAAGGAGAAAACTTAGGAAATTTTTTAGGAACTATAAAGGTAGTATTTCTTTGACTACGGATTGCTGGACATCCATACAAAATATGAGCTACATGTGTCTAACAACTCATTACACTGATGAGAGTAAGAAGCTGCACAAAAAAATCATCAATTTCTGCATAGTTGATAATCATGCTGGTGAAACAATAGGTAGAATGCTTGAGAAGTGCTTGGTATTTTGGGGAATCAATAAAGTTGTCACCATTACAGTAGATAATGCAAGTTCTAATGATCTTGCATTATAATACTTTAAAAAAAGATATCCTTCATGGGGAACAACTCTTTTGAATGGTGAATATCTGCATATGCGATGTGGAGCCCATATTCTAGGTTTGATTGTGAGAGATGGTCTTCAAGAGACACATGGTGCAATCTCAAAAATAAGATCAAATGTTAGGTATGTTCGATCTTCACCTGGTAGGTTAAAACGGTTTAAGGAGTGTTTAGAGATTCAAAAGGTTGAATCAAAGGCTGGACTTTGTTTAGACGTTGAAACAAGATGGAATTCAACCTTTTTGATGTTAAAAGCTGATGTGGTGCTAAAGAAAGGGTTTGATATGCTAGAGCTAGAGGATGAAAAATATGTTTAAGAACTTACCAGAATCTGTGAAGCTGTACCAAGTTAAGATGATTGGTCTTATGCTAGTATATTATCCCATATCTTGCAGTACTTTTATGATGCAACAGTGAATATATCTAGGTATAAATATAATACAGGGAATACATATATGAAAAAGATATTAGGAGTGGGTTGGATGATAGTAAAGATGGAGACAATGGAGGATGAGCACAAGAAAGCTATGGCTGAAAAAATGAAGCTTAAGTTTTATAAGTATTGGGGAAACTTTGATAATACAAACATGATGATCTATGTTGCTGCTGTTCTTGATCCGCGATATAAAATGAGATGGGTAAAGTGGATGATTGAAGGTACGTATCCTGAATTTGATGCTAAATGTTTGATTGGAAAGATCACAACAACTTTGAATAGATTATTTGCATATTATGTGTCTCTACTATCACAAGAACCAATGATATCTTCGCATGAAAAAAAAAAAGAATCTGGGTCACATTCTAAGGACAAAGAGAGAATACATTCATTGATGGATGCAATGTTTGATGATGCTGAGGAAGTGAAGAAGCTGATGTTGTAAAATCAGAGCTAGAGGTTTATATAGATGATATTCGGGAGAATCGCAAGAATCCAACTTTTAATATATTACATTGGTGGAAGACGACAGGTTCTAAGTATAAAGTTTTGTCATTGATGGCAAGAGACTTGTTGGCTATACCTTTTTCAACTGTTGCATCAGAATCTGCATTTAGTGCGGGAAGTCGAGTACTTGATCGTTTTCGTAGTTCGTTGACACCAAGAAATGTGGAAGCTCTTATATACACTCAAGATTGGTATCGTGAAGATGATGAAGATTTAAATGTAGAAAAATTGCTTGATGAGATTAAGAATATCGAATCAGGTATTCATTTTTTCTTATCTTCTACTTGTATGCATTTTTGAGAGTTTTCAAAATACTAATAAAGTAACGATTGCCTACTTGTTTTCTCTACAGAGGTGAACACCCTAAGTATTCAGTCATGATCAAATATGAATCAGGTATTGCTCATTGAAATTAGTAGTTGCTTCCAAATCTATAATATGATTTGAGCATACGTAAGGCATTGGTTTAATAACCTGCATCACTTGATGACATAATCAGATTTAGATGTCTTTCTTCTTTAGATTTAAATGCCTCACATAATCATATTTTAATGCTTTTTTTTCTTGAGATTGTAAAGAGAATTAAGAAGAGGAATGAAGGACTCAGACATAACGATAAGAACATCATCACTTGAATATTTTGATTTTGCCATTTTTATCAAAAAAAGTTTGTAGTTCTTTTGATGTTTGCTACTCTATATGATGTAAGATTATATTTTTCTATTTTTATCAAATTTGTAAGATGAATTATGATTTGCAGAATTTTTAGTTTGTTATTCGAATCCGGATACGTATATCCGCGGATATTTGTTTTTTTCCGGATATCCGGTTTTTTGGATATCCGAATTTTCCGGATACGAATACTAAGAACCAATCGATTATCCTTTTATTATCAAGCTGTATATACATTACACGGTTGACCCAAAATATATGTTCGACATTACGCTAAGAAAATCTTATACCTTCGGATGTAGATATATCTTGGGCTATATCATTTATTGTTCTTGGGCCATCTCAATATTGTCTTGGTTCTGACTAACATTTGCCTATTGTTAATAACTTAAAATATTCTTAATTGTACAATAAATAAAATGAGTTAGGTTCTATCTCGTGCCTGCTAATATTTTATTTCTTAAACAACTTGTGGAATTTGTTTACTAATACAAATTTTTATGAAAATAATATGATTTTTGATATATATTGTAGTATAAGAATCTGAGTTAGTATGGAATGCTCGTTTGTTCGCATCTTATATTGTAAGTGAACAATGTTTTTCAGGTTCGGCTTCATAAGCCTTTCTACTCTTATATAAGTTGTTGACAAAAAAAAAAAATGACTTAGTCTAAAATTTATAAATTTAAATCACAAATTTATAAATTTTGGCTATAACATAATTGAGTCTTTATTGATTATGAACCTTAAATTCGAAGGACAATACCAAGGACTTAAATACTTTGTTTGATTATTATCTACATGCTTCCCCGGATCCAGGAAAAGTGATATGCACGATTCAATTTATTAGAAAAATTGTGAGTCTTAAGGCTCTAAACAGTGACGTGCGAAACAATTATAGGAAAAATTAAGTGCGGTTCAAATAATGACAAAAACCATATAAAAAATGCGGTGCGGTGCGGGATGGTTGCCATTCGGAACTTAAGTCTAACCTAATGAGCTATACATACAGGACAAAAAACAAACAAACTACGATTTACCGATCGAAGATACAATTACTAAAATTAAACATGCGAAATCGTGAACGATGACATCATTGGGTATTTGTTAACAGCATGTTGGTGCATGAGATCTCAATACAATGGGGGGGGGGAATTCGGCCTTTCACATATTCACATATTCCACTTTTCAATTAAGAACCTATACATCCCCATCAACTTCATTGTGTTATAGCTAGATAAGGAGCCACAAGAATTGTCATATTTGGTAGAGCTAGATAAGGAGCACCATGACTCTCTCATCCCTTTCTACCCACTACGAGTGCTATAATTAATGTGAAGAAATGCAAAATTGATTTTCATATGGAAAATAAAGTCTTGAAATTTAATATGGCTAACACGACTAAAAAAGATCTACTATAGAGGGACATGCATTTCAAGAATATAGTATTTATGATGAGCATTGAGCATGGAGCAATGTAGTGATAGGAGTGATGTGAAAGAAGTCCTCAATGAAAACCCTTATACTCTAATAATAAAGGTTAATTCAAAAGGGCTAGGTGAAGGACAAGAGGATCAAGGAAGACCCTCATATAATTTTGATACAACATATGTTGGAGATACCGAGTATCTAATGAAGTGTAAGGTCTTTCTCCAAGGTTATCCTGTAATTGAAATATGAATGGTGATGAGTTATAAAAGGAAGGTTAAGTAAGGTTCTGATTTGTAAGATGATTGACTCGAATCCTTGTTTTGCAGAAAGGTTTTGTGCTCATGCCGAGTGATTCAAAGTACCACTTCTATTTTCTTGTATTTTATTTTTGTTTTGTAAATTACCGAATCCCAAAATGCCTATAATTTCATATGTCCATACGCGCGAGGCAAAGCAAACTTGAGTATTTATGTTATCACATTATAAGCATGCATATAATATACTCATGATTAAATATTCTCCATAAAGCAGCCCATATAGATTTTCTCCCTCACTTTTTCTTCTTTTTTGATGCACTTTGCTACTTTTCTAAGATGTCGATTACAATACGTGTATAAGATTTAAAGCCATAATATATCTAAACCCAACAAAATAAATAAAGGAAATCTAAAAAGAAAAAAAAAATCATGTTTATATGGTATCAACTATCTACTGTCAAGTATCCAGGTCTGAGAAGATAGAATAGAACTAAGAAAGTGATGCGTCCCTATAAATAGTTGTGGAAACAAAGACACATTATTTCTATAAATTTTTAAACAAGAAAAGCTAATTTTACCTCCATTGATGAGGCATGAGCATGTGTATGTGCCCTTTTAGGGCAACAATAAATTAATTTCATGCATATAAGAGAATACAATTTTCATGACAAGAAAGTGTGAGAGGGAGAGAGTGTTGTGTATGGTCTGTTGATAGGTGAGCAGCAGCCGACCTAGAGAGAGAAAAGGATATATAGGGAGGGAGAGAGAGAAAAACTAGGGTTTTAAATTTTAAATTTGGAAATATAGCACAGAGAGATGAGTTTTAATGGTTTGGTGATCGTGCCCATCATTTTTCACTTGTCTTTCTGTGTTTTTAACGGTTTATGGAATTTAAGACATCCTACTCTATTTCTCCTCCATTACATTTCCCTCGAGGCATTATTATATGCAAGTTATTAAATTATTGCTAAGCTTACAAGTCTTCATAATCCAGGCTTCAACTTCTATTAGTTGTTTTTTCCATCTTTGAGTTGCAATTACCAAACCATATGACAACATCGGGTATTGGATTTTGTATCAAAATTTGGGTATTATAGACTTGAGTCGTGATCTAGCAAATAATTTATGCATTATATAGTGTGACAATCTATCACCACCAGAGAAGAGAAAGATTTTATAATGGGTTATTAATCATGATTTGACTTGATTGAATTCGGTTCTGGCATGTTAGTTAAATTTATGAGTTATCTAGTTGATTAATATATATTTTCGAGTTTAATATTCATCAATATCTGCTTTAAACTCATGTAAACATTTATAATATAAGATATTTAAAATGTCTGTGGAATGATTAAATTCACCATATATGCAAATACATGAGATGGTATTTATACAAATTTGACATTCATATAACCTTGGTATTCCAGTAAAGACATTAACACAACATTATAACAATTAGGGAGCTTACATAACGAATGCTCTATGTATAGGATATAAATTTTAAGTTCAAGGATTTAATTTTCTGTATTGTAATTCTATGTATATGAAACATTTTCTGTATTGTAATTTTATTTTAAAATTATCAAATTACACATAGTGAGAGTTTGAATTTTCTTAAATTAAATTTAAACTGAAATAAAACAGTTTGTAGTTGTACAATGAGTAAGTTGAGCTAAGCTTGCTTGGTGTAAGTGGGTTTGAGCTGGACAACACAATATAAGATAAAACGAATACATGTTTTAACTACTTCTAGTAAAAAATATATTGAATACTCCAAGTATTTTTAGTAATTCTATAAGCCTATACTAGAATTAGATAAGATATATTAAACAATTAAGTTAAAAAGAGCTCGAAAAAGGCAAAACTGGCATGAGAGTCAATGGAGCAGAAGCATGGAACCGATGTGTCCACATCTCTTCCTCTCTCCCTTTTATCGCACAAACACACACTCTTAGTCCCTTTTCCTCGGCTATTTATTATTCTTTTCTGTTTTTTTTTTTTGTCAAACTTCTTTGCTGGTTAAAATTCATGCAAACGAACAAATTATCCAAAATTTAACAAAAATACCGCAAAAAAAATTATTAAAAATGTGTGAATGGTAAAATGTCAAAACAAAAATAATAAAAGCCAAGAAATGAATTCTTACGCCGCGTTTGCAGTCTTAAGGACAATAATGGGTGTACTCTTACCTTTTTCTAGTTGTCAAAATCAGACATCAACGTTAAAATATATGTGTAGTTATATTAGCTAAACTGATGCGCTTTATTCATTGCCAGGTTCCACAGGCATCTCTTTTTATTCAAAACAAAACATGCTTCTGTTGATTTATGACTGTAAATCACCATACAATATTTAAATTCTTATAAAACCTATATGTAGATCTACCTATCTGTAGATATATGGAAACAATGTTATCATATGCATTGGTATTTGATATAAATAACCTCAATATCAAAAAATTATACTACATTCTATATATATTTTAAGTGCTACTTGCTTTTAACAAATTGCATCAAACGCCATATGTGCATCCGGTTTGCGTTTACCTATATATATTCATCAAAAACTTTATATATTTCTTAAAACAATCTAAAGAACCAACAAACTGGAATTAGTTATTAGGGTTTTAGTTTTCTTCAGACAAAAAAGACTGTATTTATGTAAGAAAAAAATGAAAATGTTCAAACAAAGAGTATTTGTAGATCATATCTTATAAAACAAATAGTTTCAGCTGATTAGAGCCGACCCAACCTAACATATTTTTTTAACTAAGAAGCTTCGAATCGAAATTCATACATTATCTTAGGCTAGGACCAGCCATTAGTAATTTACATGTATTAGTTGCCACTTGATCCTTAACCTTTTATATTACCCAAAGTACCTAATTTTAAGGTTATTTTCCGAAACAAAAGGCCATCAAAAATTTTAGAAGAAAAGAAATGTGTTGATTTTTATATAAATTACTCTGTATCCTAACAAAAGTACAGTAACATAGCAAAAATACGTTCCTCATCATTAAGTCATTAAATTAATATGTTTGCTCGCGGTAATTGTGAACTCTCGGGAGAATCGATGACTTTTTTTGTTATCATATCTATCACGTAAATACAATGAATTATTTGAAAGTGCTGACTGAAGTCCTTTTGTACTAAATGACGTATTAGGTATTGTGATTTTTGACAAAAGTACTAAATATATCGGAATGAAGTGGCAATTCTTTACCTAGCAATCAAAATGTATACTGTACTAATTGTTATCCCTATCTTTTATTTCTTCTAACTGTTTCTCCATCGTTTCCAGTTCTTTCTTCACTATATTTTTCTAATTTGTAGCATTAATCCGATTGATTAGCTTTTGCAATCAGAGAAAAAAAAAAAAGAGAAACAACGGAAAGAAAGAGCAAACATTTACAACGACTGCCATTGCCACCTAAACTGGCACAAAAAAAAGAGAGGCTAAAATTAGTATACTTAATTAAAACTTGGAAACATTTTCTGTATTTAAATTACTTTTTATACTTGTAAAAAGAAGTACTCGTTTTCAATTTTCTGCAAAAAGCAAAACCCAAAAAGCTAAAAACCCTAACAGTCTTCACTCTTCATAAACCCCAAAAACCAGAGAAGCTAACTAGCTTGAGTCTCAAAAAACCAAACAAATCGTCTCTCTGGTTCTTCTTGTTCCTTTCTCTCTTTTTGTTTTGTTTTGTCTTTTTAATAATAAAAACTCATTTTGGGGTATTTTTAATTTCCTCTTTAATTTGAGTGCTTCTTGAAATGGGTGAGACAACAAAAGAAGATGCTACAAAACTATCACCGAATCAAATCTCCTCACCTAAAGATTCTTCACTCGATCACCAAGCACCAAACCCATCACTCCTCCACCACCACCACCACCAATCTTTCCTCCCTTCTCCGATCTTCATACCCACCGTCTCTTCTTCCGGAGCTCCGGTCATCCCCAAACGACCACGTTTCAGCCCTTCCGGTGGTCTCTCGCCTCCTCAATGGAAAGCCTTGCCATCTCCTTCCACCGTCCCAACCGCCTCCACAATCTCTTCATCGCCGACACCTTCCACCGCCGTGGTAACAGCTTCTTCCACCGAAACAGCCGGATCTTCACCGCCGGGTCAAGAGGCGACAAACAGCGAGAAACAACAACAACAACCCGAAACGGAGTCGTTTCAACATAAATTCAGAAAAGGCAAGTACGTGAGCCCCGTGTGGAAACCAAACGAGATGCTATGGCTAGCAAGAGCCTGGAGAGTCCAGTATCATAACCAAGGAACCGGGTCCGGATCCGGGTCAGGCGAAGGAAGAGGCAAAACCAGGGCGGAAAAAGACAGGGAAGTAGCCGAGTTCCTAAACCGACACGGTATAAACCGAGACTCTAAAATCGCCGGTACAAAATGGGACAACATGCTTGGTGAG
Organism: Crucihimalaya himalaica; assembly: GCA_004349715.1. NCBI lineage: Eukaryota > Viridiplantae > Streptophyta > Magnoliopsida > Brassicales > Brassicaceae > Crucihimalaya > Crucihimalaya himalaica. The sequence goes on from SMJT01000001.1 coordinate 1,448,385, forward strand.
TTCAGGAAAGTGTACGAGTGGGAAAAATGTGGAGATAAAGAGAAATACGGTAAGAGTTACTTCAGGCTCTCTCCTTACGAGAGGAAGCAACATCGACTTCCCGCGTCTTTTGACGAAGAAGTCTATCAAGAATTGGCTCTTTTCATGGGTCCACGTGTCAGAGCTCCGACTATTAACCGCGGCCTCGGTGGAGGAGCTCCGGCGGCTGCTACCTCAACGCCTCCGTCTGTTGAGGCACTACCTCCTCCTCATCCTCCAACGTTGATGACTTCAAGAGACGAATATGATACTGATAATAACCCTATGATCTCTTCCTTTGGTAAAATTTTACTTTTTACTTCTAAAACATTTTTTATTTATTATTCATTGACTTATCTAAAGTGCATTATAATTTAATAGTCACATTGTGCCATACTGCGTTATTTTGGACTTGTAGACTACGCTAGGTACGATCGTTTATTGGTCTTATTGATTAGAATTAAAGGAACATGAAAGATTTTATTTATTCTTCATCTATGAGACTAATTTTTGAGTAAAATTAACTATGTACTTTGTAGGAAGAGAGAAGCGATTAGCATTATCAATAGTTGGAGATGATTATCCTCAACATCCGTATTCACACAACATTTCTAGAGGATCAGGTTTATTCTCTAATAGATCAATATACATTCCTTCTTCCGAGATGGTCCCTTCTTCTTCTTCTTCGTCGTCCTCGATTAAAGATCTTCGCCGGATTGGGAAAATACGGTTAACTTGGGAGGAATCGGTTAACTTGTGGGCTGAAGAAGGAGAGGTTGATTATGGGAGAATTAGGGTTAGTGGGTCGAGTTTCTTGAATGCAGACGAGCTCACATACTTAGACGATTCCATGGTAGCTTGTACAATGGAATCCTTCGAAGATGGACCTCTCAAGGGATTTTCTTTGGATAAATTTATTTCTGGTCAACATCTTAAAGTCTTCGGAAGACAGAGGTCAACTTCATCATCTGCTCTTTCACCTTCAGGTACCACACATATATATACACATTCGTTTAGTTAGTGATAAAATAATACAATATTAATTTGGCTACCAAATTAATGTACCAAATTAATGAGGAAACCAATGTAATGAACCTCTCTAATCAGCGAGAAAATTTTAAAATATTTCAATAATGCTTAAGATACTAAATTAAAAGAGGAAGTTAGTGTATGCAAGTTTCTACTCTTAATATCAACGTCGACAAACAACCAACTCAAATTAAGGTTGCCTATATTGTAAACATGTTTTTTTATTGAATATAATTTTAAATTCATACAAAGAAAAAAAAATGTTAAAGTCAAACCCTTTTGCGATAACTACACATAATTAAAGAGAAAAAACAAAACAACTCTCTAAACTTATAATATGTTTGTTTGTTTTTAGTTAATGTGGCAGGTTTGTTTGATAGAGCTCATCTTCAACTCCCAGAACCCATTTATAAATGTAAATTCATATCGAATCTTATAGCTTAAAATTCGCATTATTTAAATTATTAACATTTGAACTAATGCTAAAACAGCAACGTTGGAGTTCCAAGACCCATCGGAGCATTGCTTGAGTAAATTGCGTGTACCAGCGGGAAATCTTCCGAGTTTATTTGAGCTTGCACGGTATCTCCAAGAACCACCGCCGGAAAATCTCCGGTTTCCTCTCCGGCCAGACGTCTACAAAGACTTGCCGCCGGGAAAAGAACACTTCTTCTCCATCTCCTCTACCGAGTTACTAGATTGTAGAGCAATTACATACGATATCATCGGCCCAATAATGTCTCGCTTAAACCCTAATAACGGGTTCCTTATCTCAAGCAAAGACTCGCTGATTCCTCTTTGGGACGACTGCATTAACCGGATGGTTTCAAAGTTTTGTGAAATGGTGGTTTTGCGCAAACCAGACTCGTCGTCTTGGGTTGAAAACGTACAAGATCAGTGGCCAAACGTGATGGGATTCTTAAAAGGATTTGGGTTATGGAGAGGAGAAGAGGTTGATAGGGTACGAGAAGGTGCAGCTGATCCTTCTTCTCTATTGGTCGAGAAGATTCTTTGGTCGTACAATGATCTTCCATACATTCTTGGATATCACGCAATAGGGTTCACGGTAACTTTCTGCGCTTTGAGCTTATCATCACAAGATCGAGTGATCTGCACCGATCTTTATTCATTCAACGTCTCATCACCGTCCGATCGAATCAAGGCATTGGTTCCTTGTTACCGTCTCGCTTCCCTTTTACCGTTGCTTGCTGATCGGTGCACTACGAGGCCTTTATGCTACAACGACTTTGAGAGAACCGATCATGGAGATTATGTGATCGAAGTAACGCCTCACACGGTGACTAAGTATTACTCAAGCAAAAGAAAATGGATCGGTGTGAAAGGAATCTACGATTTTCTCGACCAAAGAGTTCCACACGCGGAGCATTTGGATAGGGCATGCGAGAAAGATCTGTCGTTGAGTTTTGAGCCACGTGGAATCAGAGTTAAACCACGAAACGTTGAACAGCTCATCGACTCGCTGATGTGTGTGACTAAAGCGCTCGTTGCGCTTCACGACCTTTCGTTCATGCATCGTGACATGGGATGGGATAATGTAATGAGAAGCACGGCGACGACCTCAACAACAACTGACACGGATTGGTTCGTTTGCGGGTTTGACGCGGCTGTTGAGGCCCCGCAGCTTAACCCGCACCGTCCTGTAGCTAAGGCAGTTGCAGAGGAGGAGGAGCGTGGGAGGCACGCACCGGAGATGGAGAGAGGACTGCATGCGGTGAAAGTGGATGTGTGGGGAGTGGGTTATATGATAAAGACGTGTGGATTGAGTAATTTGCCAAAGATGTTGAGAGAACTTCAGGGGAAGTGTTTGGAGCCGAACCAAGAGAACCGACCGACCGCAGCTGATTGCTTTCACCACCTTCTCCAGGTTCAATCTGCCAGTACATCGTCGTATTAGTCTACTTTTTCTTGTGTTTTGAAGCAAGTCTAGTGGTTTTAAAACCATATTTTAGTTTCACATGTGAAGGTTCGAAACCAAGAACTAGAAGTGACATAGAGTGTTTGACCATCAGGTTAGTAAACTTTTATCCGTTTTAATAATTTTGGCAGCTTGAACTATAGCAATCTGATTACCTTCGGTAGCAACGTTAAGTATCAAATATTTTTCGAGTCAGTGAGTTGTGGGTAAGCAGCGGATTATAATTGTTATATTCGTTGGAGATAAATTAACTCTTGATATGAATAAAAAGATGCAATTGTTGTAGCTTATATTGACGTCGAAATATAATATTTTATATACTGTTGACTGATGAGAAGTGAGAAGTGAAAAGTGAGAAGGTTGTTTGTCGAGAGAAACACACATTGGGCTAAACAAAACATCTAATGGCAGCTCATATCTCTCTCTCTCTCTCTCTCTCTCTCTCAAATCACCTGCGCCACATTTGACCTCTATTTTCTTCTCCACAATTTTTTCTGCTCTAGGTTTTATTAGGGAATATTATTTCATGTTTTTAACTTTAAACTTTTAAAAACTACAACTAATATATCCCAAACCGAAATATATATCCCTATGATCGAAAAGTACAACCGAATCAGTATCAATAACCAATCTAATCTTCTTATTTTATACAATAAAATTTACTTATACAGAATCGGCATAAAATCAATCATTTTTCTAAAACTCCAATATCTCTTTGACACAACCAAACAATTTAATTCTTTTTTAATGTGAAAAAAAATTAGAGTGTCACGCACATACGTACTCCTCTACAGAGAGTTCAATTGATGTGTCATTACAGATCAACATACGATTCATGCATGAAAAGCAGTAGAAACTAGTAAGACAGATGGCATCAATCAGAGCTAACATTACAAATAGATTTGAATATATGAAAAAGAAACATGAAATCCGAAAGAAAACAAATATACAATTAGGATTTATTAGGGAGAAGAAGAAGAATCAGGGAGCAATTGGACAAATGTGCATATGATGCAATATCCCAAACGTTGTCGTTTCGCTTGGCCGAGAGAGATCTGTTCGTTTGTTTTTTTCCTTAATCTAAAATTGGTAGAGGAAAACTAAATAATTAAGAGTGAGGAAGAGAAAGAGAACAAAAGAGATACACGTGATGCGAGGCTGTTTTGGATTTTGATTAGAGCTGTTCTTTTGTCTTGTTGCTTACAGACTTCTCTTCGTCTTTATTATCAACAACTATCTACATCTTTCATTATTTTAGATTCATGTAAGCTAAGCTTTTTTAAAACTTTTTATCTATATGTAGTTAGCCATTTTATAATTGTAGTTTTGTTTGCATCATAAATTTAATTTGGACGTTAGTTAGATAGATTTAATTGTATTATAATATGTAAGTTTGGAATGTATAAAGCTCATCACAAGTTTCTGTTGCATTGATGTGAGACTATCAACAAGATCTAACCCTGTTTCTTTTGTTTCGGGTTATTTTAACAAAGTTATGCATAACTGGTAATATATATACAGAACTTACGCAAAATTTATCTATCTTGTTATACAAAGTAAAATGTTAAAGTTAGTAACTTGCAAAATCGAGACTTGTCTTATATATATTGATTTCAGATTTTGACACGTGTTAAAATTAAAAATGTTAAAAAACTTTATTATAAAGAAAATATATAAAAGATAATTACCTACCATTGTTCAGAAAATAGAAATTATATAAAGAAAATATAAAAATTATTAATTCTTTAAAATAATAAACTTCCACAATTAAAAAAATTTATAATCCTAAAGAAAAATATATTTAAATATTGAACTCTCAATAAACAAATAAGTAGTCTCATATTTTCTCAACAAATAAAACACTTTTCTTCAAAAACACTATGTTAGCTTCAACTTCATTATATTGGTAAAATATCTTGTATTTTTTTTTAAAAGTTACTTTAATTTATTATTATGAAATTGTCGTAAATTATATACATACATATATATATATATAACAACACTAATTCATTTTTATGTCAATTTGAAAAATAAAAATTCAAATATGATTAAAAATAAATAAATGTTATTTAAATTGAAATAAACAAAACTAGATATAATCAAAAAATAAATAAATAATTGTTACTTTGTTAGACTTTTCTACCGGTTAATGATTTTGTACAGACGTCCCAATATATTATTAAATATTTATTTTTAAAGGTGATTTGATTTTATGTTTTCAAATTTTTTAGTTCGGTTTCTTCCATATATTTTATAATATTAGATTATAATTTCGCGTATACGCGGGATCTAATCTATATACATGTCATGTATAAAAATACAGTTTTCAAAGTTAGTAACTCACAAGATCGCGACACGTGTCATTTTTATCAGTTTAAGATTTTGACACATGTTAAAGTTTTAAAAATATCAAATATTACAATAAGAAAATTGTACAAAAAATAATTAACTACCATTATTCTGAAAATATAAATTTTATAAGGAAATTACCTAAATTTCTAATTTTTAGAAAGAATAAACTTACATAGTTAAAAAAAAATTTATACTAAGAAAAAATATTTGTAAATATTGAACTCTATATAAAAAAAAGTCTCATATTTTCTCAACAAAAAAAGGGTGAATTGCTAAAACTAGACCAAAAATTGAGTTTGAATGCAAAACTAGACCCCAAATTGAAACAAATGCAAAATCAGACCTTTGGGGTATGGAAATTACATTAACCCCCTTATTTGCAAACAAAACAACAGAAACCGCAATTACAGTTCTAACCTCCGCGCGAAGTAGACTTCTTGAACGAAGTCTCATAGTAGACTTCGTTCATGACATCCATGAAGTATGAACCGTAATTGAAGTATGAACCGTAATTAAACCTTAGATTTAAATTAGAAAAATAATAAAAAAATATTTTCAATGCAATTTCTTCTAAAGAAAATAAGATTATCTAAAATATGAACTTTATAAATTAAAATATCTGAAACTTTCATAAATTTTAAGCATGTAAGGTTGATTATGTTCTAAAATACCATAAACAGTCGCAGACTTCAACCATGAATTCTGAACCGTAATTAAATGTGAAATTTTAATAAAAAAATGAAAAAAAATATTTCGATCAAAATTTTTGAAAGATAAATTATTTTAAATCAAATCGAATAGGTTTAAAAATAAAAATTCATAAAACTAAGCCATTTGATGTAAACCATGTGAGGCATATAGGTTCGAGGTTGCCAATAGGTAAGAATCCATGCATATATCTTTCGGGTTAGACTTAGATTGATATGTTTTTGATATAAAATGGCGATCCTTTGTATAGTTGTTAGATTTTGAATATATTATACTATTTTGATGTCAAATGTTAGTATTTGTTAATAAAGAGTGAAATAAACATTCGAATTTTAGAGTTTAGGGCTTACACACTTCTCGAGTTTCGGATGAAGTCTCACGATAGACTTCGCATATGAAGTCTGTAAGATTTTGTTATCGTAGACTTCTTTGTAGAAGTCTAAAATTCAAATGAATCCAAAATTTTGAAATGTTTCGCGAAAAATTTTGGGGAAAAATTTACATTTACTAAACAAGATAAAACTGAAATTGCAATAGTTAATCTGAGTAAAAAAATTAAAAAATCCCCATCGCTCTTTTTCTCCTCCGAATCACCAAACGTCGCCGGAAATCTCTAAACGCCGACAATCTTTCTCCTCTTTCGCCGTAAGTTATCGATATTCTTCCTCTCTGCGGGAAAACCCCAAACTCTAATCCCATCTTTTATTTGATTCGCAGATCTGGGAATCGCAACCGTCTATTCATATCTTCAAAGCTATTCTGGTTGTCTTCGCATATCAGATGAGTAGCAGACGGTCGGTGAAGAGAGCATTAATTCTAGATGACGATGACGATGAAGATGAAGATGAAGATGAAGATGAAGATGAAGATGAAGATCCAGATGAAGATCCAGATGAAGATGAAGAGCCCGATGAAGATGAAGAGCCCGATGAAGATGAAGAAGAAGAATCAGATGAAACTCACACTTACTAATCCAGACCCTGAGATGCCAATGCAAAATTTTGTCGACCTGGTGAAGAAGGAGTACGATAATGCATTATGATTAATAAAAGGTGGTTGTAAATTACAATAAAATGAGTTTAATCATGGAATTATTAAAGTTTGATTTAAACATAAATAACATCTTTGATGAGAAACAAACTAATTGAAAATGAACGACCATGTGGACTCTCTTGAAGGGGGCATGTGTTACAGAGCATGCCTATAGTATCTACATCATAAGTGTTCTCCTTTAGTTAAATAAAGTTACATGCATATAAATTATGAGTTAAGAAATTTGCATGCATACCTATAGCAACGTTCATTTTGGTTTTGATGTCACGTATTTGGGTCAAACTTAAAAAATCCAAGTAGTGCTCGTCGTTCAAAGGATCGATTTTTATGATTCCAGTCTTTGTAGACTGGGTAGACTGGATTGTAAGTATGAAGCGAGAGTTTGTTGCACAGAACGCTGCGAATCCTGGCTGTACTGCTACATTCTGTATTTCAATCCTGTGCCTTTCATACTTCTCCAATCCAGAGAACGCAGACACATGTACTGGAGTAATAATCAACTCCATCTTAGTTCCCTGCATAAAAAAAAGCATCACCAAAGTATTGTATTGTCAAATCTTTGTGACTTCATGTCTGCATGTAAGTGAATATCTCGTACCGCTTCATCTACTAATACGTAGGACCAGTAGGGACCTTCATTGAGAACGGAGTAAGAGTAGACGCGGAGAATCTTGACTTTAAAACACCAATATGTTTTGCTTCCATTATCTCTTTCAATTGCTTCGGCTAGAAGGTTGTAAGCATCCATCGGGTTTTTGTTTTTCTTGTTGTGAGTTTTGTGTTGCTGAGATAAAAGCAGAGAAGAAGAAATGAATTCTTCTATGGAGGTGGAATGATTAATAGATGGGCAACTGAAAAGATTAATAGATGAGAAACTGAAGATACAGACGTATCTTATCTCAAGGACGTGACTTTAGCAAAAAAAAAAATTGCAGCGTTTCTGGTTCTTTAATGTTTTGTTTTAAGAGTTACAGACTTCTTCAGTAATGTCTGTATAGATTTCATGAGAAGACTTCACACGCAGACTTCAACGAGAGACTTCTTTAGCGAAGTTTGCAACCGACTTCCTCTGTAAGTCACCGATTTATCTAATTTTTGGGGGAAAACAATTTTGGAGAAAAAAAAAATTTACTAAACAATTTACAGATGTAAATGTAAATTTACCAGTTTGGCATAAACAATTTACAGCTGTAAATATACGAAGTCTGTAAGCGAAGTCTCCAAATGAAGTCTGAAAATGACAGACTATAGACTTCATGACCAGACTTCAAACGCAGACTTCAACGAGAGACTTCTTTGGCGAAGTCTGCAACCGACTTCCTCTGTAAGTCACCGATTTATCTAATTTTGGGGGAAAAACAATTTTGGGGAAAAAAAAAAATTTACTAAACAATTTACAGTTGTAAATGTACATTTACCGGTTTGGCATAAACAATTTACAGCTGTAAATATACAAAGTCTGTAAGCGAAGTCTCCAAATGAAGTCTGAAAATGACAGACTATAGACTTCATGACCAAACTTCAAACGCAGACTTCTACGAGAGACTTCTTTGGCGAAGTCTGCAATAGACTTCGTCTGTAAATAACCGATATTATCTAATTTCAAAAAATATATAATCTGTCAAGATAGAATTTTCAGAGACTGAAAAGATGTTAAGGTTAAAAAAATTTACATCTGGTAAAAAAATTAAGAAATCTCCATCGCTCTTTTCCTTCTCCGAAACACCAAAAGTCACCGGAAATCTCTAAACGCCGCCGACTCTCTTACTCCTCTTTCTCCTCTTTCACCTCTTTCACCGTAAGTTATCGATTTTCTTCCTCCCTACGGGAAAACCCCAAACTCTCTCTACGACGACACTCTTTTTCGCCGGAAAATCACCATGCGACGACACTCTCTCTACGACGACACACTCTCTTTACTCTTTCTCTGAACTGTTTCATCATTTTTCTGTAATTAAACCCATCTTTTATTTTATTCGCAGTTCTGGAAATCGCAGACTTCATTCACATCTTCATCTTCATCTTCGTACAACTAATCAAATTAAATATCAGTTTAGTCTCTTCGTCTATCCCTTTTTACTAGATTGTTGGAGACTTCATAAGGGAAGTCTATATGAAGACTTCACCGGCGAAGCCCGTACACTTCACAGTCATCTAACTTCCCATTTTTTCTTCTGTGACATAGATTTGTAATATGGCTCTTTCGCGTAAAATAGCTGAATACGAATCGAAGGAGGCTATTCACCATATGCCAGAGTTTCCAGACAGGCATTTCACCAAAGACACTGAGCCGCAAGATGAGAAAAGTATAGGCTACTAAAGCGGAACACCTAAGCTTCTTATAGCTGTCAAGGGTGCACTAACTCGTGGTGAATGGGAGAGGCTTTGGACTTCCCCTCTGGGTGTCTTCCTAATGTACGACGAGCAACAGATCGCATGGGCATCAAGGCTGGTCCACTATATGCTTAGTTTCCAACTTGTATGCTACAAGAAGCATGAGATTTGGAGCCTAGTTGGTGAAATCCCAGTGAGATTCTCTTTAAACAAGTTTGAACACATCATTGGGCTCAACTGCGATTATGTTGAAAACTTTATGACTCCAGAGCCGGAGGCTGAGATCACAGATGAGCTGAGGGATTTTTGGGTAAAGCTTGGAGTCGATGTGGCTGTTGGACCAAGCTATAAAGCCTTGGTATCAGCGTGTACACGCTGTGCTCAATGGGATCCGGAAGATCGAGTGAGGTTGGGGTATCTAGCCATCCTTGCCAGCTGCATTGATGCTCAACCTCACCATCAGGGCATCAATGTGAACCTTGCTAGGTTGGTGATGGATCTGGACAAGTTTGCTGCATACCCTTGGGGAAGGGTAGCTTTCAAGATTCTGATTTCCTCGGTGAAGGTTGCTGACATCTCCATGACTTATCACATCAGCGGAATTGTCCAAGCATTGCAGTCATGGGTTTACTTTGCCCTACCGGACTTTGCAAAAAAGGTCAGAGATCTTTTCCCCATTGACCCCAATGATGCAAGGCCACTTCTCCTAACTTACAAAGGAGCAAGAGGGAGGAAAAACCTCAGAAATGGCATCCTCAAGCAGGTAAGTCTATTATTATATTATATGATCTCCTTCACAAATGTGTGTCTGTTATTATATTATATGATCTCCCTCTAGTCATTTTTATGTTTGTAGACCAGAGTCTGTAGGTTTGTCGATAAAGCATTTGATGAGATGTTCCCACGGTGGGATGATGATGATGAGGATGAGAGAATTGTCAACATTGTGAAAGCAATGTATGGATATTTCTCAATTAACCCTTGGCAGTGGCAAAGAGGACACTGGTCATCTAAGGGTGTGTTGCCTGCAAACTTCAAGCAGAAGGTTCCTTTAAAGTTGAGGGAAGAGGTGAAGGATGAGGTGAAGGATGAACCTTATCATGGCTTTAAGAGAGAGAGCTAGAAGCTCCTGAAGAGAGCAGTTTGAAGAAAACTCGTCTATCCACTGAATTTGAGCAGCGCATATCCTTAATTACTTTTATATAAGTAAAGAAGTTTTAGACTTTATCTTCGTAAAAATACAAAAATAACTGGTCATACAATTAAAACTGCAATACTCGATATATTAGAACCGCAAAAATACAACAAGTTGTAGACAGCAAAAGTATAAAAAACATAATTATATAAGTAAAAAAGTTGTAGACTTCATCTTTGTACAAAACCCTAATTTTAGACATCAATGGAAGACTTCATCCACAGACTTCCACATAAATAACTGGTCATACAAGTAAAAACGCAATACTCGATAATTGGGGACTTCGTATACGTCCTGAACTGACTTCTATGGGAGACTTCAAGAGCAGACTTCTACTTTCTTTTAACCTTGAAACTCTACGTAACAAAAAAAAAGAAAAAAAGAGTCCCCTTAAAAACAGAGTCCCCTCAAAAACAGAGCCCCCTCAAAACAAAGATTTTAACTTACATAGTTAGCGCGAGTATGTCCAGATTGCCTACATTTTGAACAACTATATTGCTTGTGAGCTTTCCGCGGTTTTGGCAAACTCGAACTCTTTGATATCGACGGTTTTGGGGGAAATGTTGCCTGCATACGTCGAATACAAATATTCCTTTGTGTATGACGGGCATACGAGGGCGGCAACATCCATTTTAAGCTCAGGAGCAACAACAATAGCATGCGAGCAATGTATTTTCTCAACATCATACACTCCACATCCACATGTTCGATGTTGGAAATCAACGATACAATCTCTATGTCCTCCCTTCACTTGAAATCGCTAACTGTCTATGCGTTCGACAGTCATCTGGTCAGCATAATGCTGACGAATAGTTAGCAAATATTCAACTCCCTTGCTATGTTTGGTTGTGAAACTGATAGCGTCTTCTCGCCTTTTAAAAAACCATCTTCCTAGCTTCTCTCGTATGAATATCAAAAGAAAGGGTATGGAAAATCCTCGAGCTGGCTTAAGTGCAGAGTTTATCGATTCAGCAATGTTGCTCGTTTGTATGTTGTATCGTTCTCCTGGAAAGTGAACGCGGGCCCATAGTTTCACATCTGCGTCCTCCAAGTAAGCTGTAAGATCGGGCTTCGTCTCACGTAAGGCGTCCATGTATCTGTTAAAATCATAATGCGTATATGCATACGCAGCCC